>JAWZYV010014140.1:0-177385 GCA_038373885.1 Cheiracanthium punctorium
GTCTGTTTAAACCTACAGCTAAGCTCCCTGATGGGGTAGAAGCGCAAAATTTCGAAGCTTTGTCGAGCACAAAATAAAAATTTTCTTCGGGAAATCGGGAGTTAAATTGAAAGGGGGGGGATCTATAACTTTTTATTTTAGTCAGTTTTTTCTTTTATTGTTATTGATATCAAAATAAATGTGTTTTGAATTTGAAGTTATATTTTTTGGGAGGCAAGCTTAGATTTTTAAAACAATTATTTATGAAAGCTTCAGAAAGTTATTTTTAATAACATTTTCTGAAATTTAAGTCTCCTTAAAAATGCCAATTTGTTCCATCTATAATTTATCATTCAGCATTCTGATATTTATTTAAATCTTAATATTACAAGCTAATCCATAATTAGAGTCAGGGGCGCACTTTAGGAGTGTGCCGAGGGGTCCCGGCCCCCTCCCTAAATTATAAAACATTCACTGAAAAACTGCCAGTTTAAAAAATTAATAATAACGCCATTAACAATGAGATTTTAAATATACTGTAACTTAGAAACGTTATAAGCGCCAATATACGCCGCTATTTTTTTGTATTATAATAAGGGTTACTGGATTGAAAACTACACTGCTCTGACCATGTAGCTGGAGGTCACAGGTCAAGATTTCCCCAACACGTGCAGGGGTCATAAACTTTCGATCACCAACACGTGCTTCCGGGGAGGAGTTTTTCGAGGGTGGCATAGATCATAGCATAGAACTATGGATCATAGATTGGAGGGTGGAGGGGGGGGGGGTTCTGCTTCGGACGGGACTCGTTTATTCAGATTTTTCGAAAGACTGATAACAGAAAAGTAATTTTTACAGGATCCCTCACTCCGGAGGAGAGCGGAGTGGGGACTGTCAAAAAGTAGGGTCAAAAGGTCTTTTCGGCAAAATGATAACTACACGATATGTCTTGTACCAGGGCCGGCCCTAACAGTTTTGCCGCCCCGGACAAAAATATAAAATGCCGCCCCCCTACACCAGTAAAAGTACTATTAAAAGAAATAAATTGTTTACAGATTCTGTGTTCATGCCTATAAAACTGAAATAGCTCTTTAAACATAACACAGCATAAGAAAAAACCATATTTATTAAAAACCACACATTAAGCTAAAAACCAAAAGAAAGAGAGAAAAATCAAGAGTTCTTTTTCTGACTTTTAATTTCGCAAAATTCCTGACTTTTTCTCTTAAATCAATTTTTCAACTAATTCATGTTCGATAGCCAATGTAGTTAAATTATTTAACGTATCTGGAAGAGTTGTGGAACATAAGAAATTTTTAGTTAACTTTAATTTTGAGAAACTCTTATCTGCACTTGCCACACTTATCGGCAAAGAAAGCGAAATTCTCGAAGCAATAGCAAGATGTGCGTGTAAAATCTAGAGTTGAAATTAGCTTTAAAATTTCAATTGGGCTTTCCTTTTTGCCTAATAAGGCCGTAACTGACACTATTTCATTTACTAGATCAAGCGCGTTTATATTCCCCGATTCTCCATCGGTCAGCATTAACTCCAATTGTTTACACTTTACACAGTGCTAACACTGTTACACTGTGTTACAATGTTTAATTAGGACTTTTTAGGAGGATCTTTTAACTCATATATGCCGTGCAAAAATTTGAAATAATTACATTGGGTACTTATTAAATCTGCATTCTAAGGTATTAATCGCTTTGTTTACTGTAAAAAGTAAAACTATCTTGAATTTTAATTTAGTCTCTCTCACCTGATCATCTCGTGCTTCGCAATCAAAATTAATATGTTACGTGGCTGCGTAAACTCAGTGTTAGTCAGAATACTATCTCGTCGGTCAGTTCTCTTGCATAACAGAACATTTCATTTAAAATCACATCCGATCGAAGCTCCTTACAAAAAAATCTTTACAGTTTCTTAAGAGTTCTAGAACAGATGGTTGTCTTTTGACTGCAATAGCTTTCTTAATGGATTCACGGAATTGAAGATTTTATACCAAATAATAATAGAACATACGAACATGAACTGTTTGAGAGAGTTAAATAATCCTGAAGCCAAATCACTGAAACAAAAACTTAAAATTCTTTCATCAACTTTAACGGTAGCCTCATTGGAACTAGATTTGTCAATAACTTTATACCTTACCAAGAATGCGATTTGTTCGATTTTTTTGCCATCAGGAATGTAATCTAGAAATATGGGATAGTATTTGGCTTGTTGAATTTCATTAACAAAGTGTAATTTGAATCCAACTGGAAACCTTGTGAAAAATCTATGCAAAATGAGTAAATATTTGTCTGCAAATCACATATAAACAACTGAAGCGAATGAAATTAATTTTATAGCAACACCAAAAGTGGCAACTTAATTTAAACTGCAGGTGCTAAAATATTTCTAATTCGTTTAAAAGGTTTGAGATTTAAAACAGTTGTTTGAAAACTGTGTGTAAATGTATGTTCGCCCTTTGTTAAAAAATGGCTCAATGGAATAGAATAAAATTTGGAATTATATTGAATGGTAAGTTAATTGAAACAATAGATACCAAAATTGTTTTAAATAATTCATACACTTTGAGATTTTGTAAAAATTGCTTAAAAAGTTTGTTCTGGCATCCATCAAAAACGGATTAAGAGAACAGAATGAAATTAGGTCATATGATGGCTAACAAAGCATCATCGAAATTTTTTAAAGATTTGAAAGAATTAAAAGGGTCTGTAAAAGTTGCATTGTATTTTTTTTTCTTTTTTAGGGGGCGGGGAGAGAGGGGGGGCGTCACTTTAAGGCGTCTGGAGGTAATACAAAAGTGGCTGTTCGACTTATACAAATTACGTCGATTTCTTTTTTTAAATTATTATTACTGTTTTTTTAATTTTGAGAAAATTGTGCAAAAATTTTCAGGTATAATATTAAAATTTCTAAAGTTAATAGAACAAAATTCAGTTACTGACGAGGAGATTGAGTTAAATAACATTGTTTGAATTCTTCCTAGTTAAATATATATTTATATATTATTTTGAGAAAATTTTGTGTGACCACTTCGTAAAAACAACTAGTGGTCAGACAAAAGGGAATGAAATGAAATTTTGTTAAAAAGTAGGCGGTTAGTAAATTAAAATTACAGGTTTTTAATTTTCTACAAATTTGAATTATTTTTGAGGTATGACGTAAACTTTGATAAAGTTCTCTGCGCATCAAGTAAAATCATCAAAATATAATTCAATCAGATGTTGCAGTGTTAAATATAGGCTACTTGCTATTACAAAGCATTTTCCAGGCATTCTCTTTTCAGTTTAATATTCATTACTAGCATCTTCTTTTGCACCTTTAAATGACATTTTGATGTAGGAAGCTCATCCACTAAAAGATAACGTTAATTTTGAATGTGAAATATTTTCTCTGTTGACAGTTTGTCTCAGTAATTTGTTACTCTCTAAACTGTAATATTTAAACAATACACAAGAGTTATAACTTTGCTTTCTATATTTCTGCTAGTATGCTAATTCCATTTTTTGTACTCTTACAATGCAAACGAAATTTCGCGCGGTTAGTAAAAACCCATCAATGACGGATGGATACATCAGTTAGTAAAGTTATATAGAATGATATTCTTCGGAATATTTTTTATCTTTCGGAATTCCTTTGCTAATACAAAATGTATTTTTCAAATTCGAGCCAAAATGCCGCCCCTAAAATTTGCCGCCCCGGACAGGGGTCCGGTTTGTCCGGCCCTAGGGCCGCCCCTGCTTGTACAAATTTTCAATCGTTAATAAAATACTTTTTTATTCATCCACTCAAGTTCAAATACATTTTTTTTAACTTGTAGTGGATGACACTGGATGTTAATACAGTTTTGGTCCCAATCAACTGGATAATTTATCTACCGGACAGCCCAAAGGATTCCAAATACATTACGTTCTATCGGCCGAAATTCATTAAACTCGCATATCTCAAAAACTATGAGACGTAGAATGGCGAAACTTTATATCCAGAATTGTTGTAACATCTAGTTGTGCACCCCCCATTTCGGTCCCACTCGACTGGATAGTTTATCTACAGGGCCGCCCAAAAGATTTTCAATACATTACGCTTTATGGGCCGAAATTCGTTAAGGCGTATTTTAGAGGTATTAGGCCAGTGGTGCGCAAACTATTTTCATCTGCGACCCCCTAATTTGTGTAAAATTTTGTCGCGACCCCCTATTTTGAGTAAAATTTTGTCGTGACCCCTGGATAGACAGTAGACATTCTGTTTAATTGAAAACGAAGTTACATTGAAATTCTTTCTGGGAGTTGCTCTTACAGGGTGTCGTGACGTCATCGATTGGAATAACCCGTTTTTAAAACAGCGCACCAAACTTATAAACCACCATAAAAATGTTATAAAAGTTGTAACATCATAAAAATCAGTTAATGAATCAACACATAATTTTATGAAACAATGCTTTATTTATGCATATGGATATAAATATTTTTTAATGAAAATTACTTTAAAGAAACTTTACATCATAAAAAGTCAATGTGAAATATGTGCTTGCAAAGAGCTCATGATTGCTTCTATGTTCGGATCTGTATTGGAAATCGCAAGTCGTAAGTCATCCTCTGGATCCAATCGAGATCGATGTTTTGTTTTAATGGAAAATAATTTTGAAGATCACTATGTATGATCACTATGCATGATCAATTTGCAGATCACTACGCATGATAACGTGGTTTTGAAGCCCCGTGATAGCGATCGCGGATATCGCGCTCGTAAAATAATAATTGTCAGTTTCTTCTCTTCTATTATTTCAGTTCTTTGAAATGAATAATTGTAGATTTTTCATAAATTTGAATCTCTTTGAATTTGGCGACCCCCAAAAACTTTCTCGCGACCCCTTCGGGGGTCGCGACCCACGATTTGCGCACCGCTGTATTAGGCTAGTTCAAACGACTCTACGACTTTAAGTGATATATGCTGTTAAGGGTTACAAAATGAATTTTTCCATCGAAGAAAGTGTCTTTATCATTTAAAGTGCTGCTACAGGAACACTCAAAATATTTCCAACACTTTACGGTCAATGGCAATTTTAGAGACATTCACCCATTTCAAGTACAATATCGTCCTAAAAAGGAAACATATACATATAATACACACATAAAAATTTCACTAAATTCCTTGAATGATTTTTTTTTTATTAATATAATAATATAATTAATATCTAGGAACCTGCATTTTTTAAATGAGAAAATAAAGCAAATGGAACTTTTCACAGGATGAAAAAAAAACAAAAAAAAAAAAACAATAAACAATAGGTTTTTTTGGTGATAAAAAGGCTGCATCATGTATACTGGAATGAACGGTAATTTTTATTTCTAGAATAACTCAATAATATTAACACAGTTTAATTTAGTAAGAGTAAGTTTCATAAAAATTAAACGGTAGCAAATACTAAATGTATTGGAATAAAAAAAGAGAGAAAATTAACATATTAATATCAAAGAGAGTTAAGTTATAATTAATTATTATTTTTATTTGGTACTTTAGTGAAGACAGAAATTTCTATTTTGGTAAAAATAAAAAAATAAAAATAAAACTCAATCAATCAAAATTCATCTCAACTCACACACACACACACACACATACACACAAAAAGAAAAAAAAACTTTGAAAATTATCATTATTTATTGTTAGGCGCAAACAGCCCTGCGGAGTCGGTACAGAAAAAAAAAATGGTGGTATAACAGATTATTCATATTAATTAACATTTAATATGAAATGGAAAAACAGGCATTAGTAATTTAAGAAAGAGTATAGCTTCGGCAAGATTTTCTTTGTTAGAAGACCGTAGGTCAGATTTGATAAACTTCAGAGCTGAGAATAATCTTTCCACGCTAACTTCAGTAAGAGGAAGAGCTGTTACTATTAGGCCTACTTCTTTTAACTTTTCAGGATGTAATATTTGTATCAGTTCTAAAAGAGGTGTCTTGCAAGAGCTAATCTATTTTTCTATTTCTTCAAAGGCTGTGCAGAAATCTTGCTTGTATTCTTCCATTTTTGTATCGAAAGGCTTTTGATTCTTTATTTTATTCGCTTAGTCTTACTCTTTTCAATATTATCTAAATATTTCTCAAAATCTAATTCATCATTGGAAGAGGATGATAGAGACTCGGTTGCAATGTTTGCAGTCTGACTGCCCTGCTTTGACTACTCCAATTGCTTTGTGCGTAATTTCATTCTTAGTGAATACCATTAGTGAATTTCATTCTTTTGTTTTTCAATCAACTTTAATTTGATTTCAAATTCAAACTAACCAACAAAAACTAGAGTCGGAGTCGGGGTATTTTTGCACCTCTAGTACCGACTTCTTTTACACAAAGTCCGACTCCACAACCCTGAGCACAGATATGATATAATTTCATGAAGCGGAAAAATAAATGTACAAAAGAAATTCTTATCAATAAGTACTTTGGTTATTGCATTATTTTATCACGAAAAAATAAAGAACAATATATTTGATAAATATGATTTTCCTAGTCCTTTGTGCAAAGCCTTCCAAATCAGATTGCAATCAGATCAGATTATCAGATTTTGTTCATTTAAATTACGATAGACTAATTTTTATCTAAGAGAAACCGAAACGGGCAGACTATAATTTAGTTAGAATTTCTGGCAACATAAATATACCATGGAAAAATAATCCTGCAAATAAAACGTTTCCTCGTTGGTAAGTAGTTTGAGTAGAATTTCATAATGTAATGGCTCTTTTTCATCTTTAGTTTTAGGGTACGATTCGCAACTTAAGTTACTAATGAATATAAAAAATATAGCAATAATATAATTTTAAAAAAATAATTTAACTAAGTGTGTGCTGAAGAAGTTCACCAGAAAAAAAAAGAGACAAATATTTTTTTCCAGATTTTTAAAAATTAATCTGTTTACTATGCATCACTATATTAATAAAATAAAGGTTCCATCAGCGAATTTTCAGTAAGCATGTTTATTTTTGCGTGTATTGTGTTTAAGGCAAACCACTGACATAGGTTAGTAGACTCTCTGAATATTTCTAGGATGGAATTTAGCCACTCTATGGGCTTCATCTTTCTTAGCTTAGAGTGGGCTAAAATCTTTCTAGGGTTGACGTAACCCACCCTTCAGATTATATATTAATGACTATGTCATTTTATCTCTCCCCCCCTTTATTGAAAATTGTCCCAAAAATTGCGACATAAAAGTATGCGACATAATTTTACATATATTTAAATACTATTAGTTCACAATAGCTTTAATTTATTGTTACAATATTTCGTAAGCTGTAGAATATGCATCGCATGTATTTTTTTACATATATTTAAATACTATTAGTTCACAACAGCTTTAATCTATTGTTACACTATTTCGTAAGCTGTAGAATAGGCATCCCATGTATTTTTCTATAAATAGGTTACACTCATAAAAATTTCAACATAGGGTTTCCAGGCGAAATACACGAAAGATGAGAGATGAAATGACATAGTCAATTAATATCGTTTTAATATGGCAACAATGTAACTAAAAATTTAGGGGGGCGGGGTTCAGGGTTCTTTGCTTTCCCCTTCAGCAGCGGCGATTTAGTAGGTGTACTTACCTACCACCAATTCCATCAATTATATTTTCATGTTCATGGTAATACATGTTACACGTTCTTATTCGTTAATAATAATAATAATAATAATTTTTATTCCTCCCCTTTTAACGGACGGACGCCGCTACAGCCGAGTGGATTAGATACTGAACATGATAAGTAGCTGAAGTGTAAAAGCCCAAGGTTTTAGACTATCTCGTAATTTTCAATCGAAAGGTCTGGAGTTTGGGGTGGTTTTCTCCAAGTGTAACGTAAATACACCTTTGACGCCCCTTATAAAGTCCATAGCCCAAAGCACATCCCCCTTCCTAGGACCTCCACCCCTCGTGTAGATTTGCCTTAGCGCAATCCACATACACACGTACCCTTTAACGTACAAATTTTATTCAAATAAACAAAAATGTTTAAGTATTATACCCAAATACTGTGTATCTTTCCGATATATGGACAAACGTAAACGAACAAAAAAACAGACAGGAAACAGTTCATGATTATATTTATTGCTGCAACATGAATATTATTAACAAAGAATATAGTACTAGAGGAGAACAGCTTATGAATATGGTTCCACAGTTTACCAACAACCACCATCCCTTCCCCTCCCTCCCTCCCTCGATGAAAGGGATAAGCGGGGCTGTTTCGATCTTTTATCCAGTCTATTGGTGAATGTTATCGGCGAAAAAAAAAAAAAAAAAAAAAGAATAAAGGAAGAGGCACCACGTTTAACAAAGATCAGTTGACAACTAGAAAGTCACAATCTATAGCTCAATAAATAGTTGTGCAGAGTTACAACCAAATGGCATTTGTAAAGGCACTTATTTCGTTGGATAATTGTCACTAACCGTTAAAAGTCATAATTCGGGGGGAGGAAATGTGTGTCTCGTGAATCTCCAGGCTTGTTGCAGTTCTCTGGAAAACCCACTCAAGAGGAAAGTCACTTATAAAGTCAAATTAAAATAGTCGTTGATTCATATGACGAAAGGTCCAATATAGTCTCTGGACGCAGAAGTACCAGAATTGGCCAAAACAAATGTCTCTGTGAATCTCCAGGCTTGTTGCAGTTCTCTAGAGGAAAGTCACTTATAAAGTCAAATTAAAATAGTCGTTGATTCATATGACGAAAGGTCCAATATAGTCTCTGGACGCAGAAGTACCAGAATTGGCCAAAACAAATGTCTCTGTGAATCTCCAGGCTTGTTGCAGTTCTCTAGAGAAAAGTCACTTATAAAGTCAAATTAAAATAATCGTTGATTCATATGACGAAAGGTCCAATATAGTCTCTGGACGCAGAAGTACCAGAATTGGCCAAAACAAATGTCTCTGTGAATCTCCAGGCTTGTTGCAGTTCTCTAGAGGAAAGTCACTTATAAAGTCAAATTAAAATAGTCGTTGATTCATATGACGAAAGGTCCAATATAGTCTCTGGACGCAGAAGTACCAGAATTGGCCAAAACAAATGTCTCTGTGAATCTCCAGGCTTGTTGCAGTTCTCTAGAGGAAAGTCACTTATAAAGTCAAATTAAAATAGTCGTTGATTCATATGACGAAAGGTCCAATATAGTCTCTGGACGCAGAAGTACCAGAATTGGCCAAAACAAATGTCTCTGTGAATCTCCAGGCTTGTTGCAGTTCTCTAGAGGAAAGTCACTTATAAAGTCAAATTAAAATAGTCGTTGATTCATATGACGAAAGGTCCAATATAGTCTCTGGACGCAGAAGTACCAGAATTGGCCAAAACAAATGTCTCTGTGAATCTCCAGGCTTGTTGCAGTTCTCTAGAGGAAAGTCACTTATAAAGTCTAATTAAAATAGTCGTTGATTCAAATGACGAGAGGTCCAATATAGTCTCTGGAAGCAGAAGTACCAGAATTGGCCAAAACAAATGTCTCTGTGAATCTCCAGGCTTGTTGCAGTTCTCTAGAGGAAAGTCACTTATAAAGTCAAATTAAAATAGTCGTTGATTCATATGACGAAAGGTCCAATATAGTCTCTGGACGCAGAAGTACCAGAATTGGCCAAAACAAATGTCTCTGTGAATCTCCAGGCTTGTTGCAGTTCTCTAGAGGAAAGTCACTTATAAAGTCAAATTAAAATAGTCGTTGATTCATATGACGAAAGGTCCAATATAGTCTCTGGACGCAGAAGTACCAGAATTGGCCAAAACAAATGTCTCTGTGAATCTCCAGGCTTGTTGCAGTTCTCTAGAGGAAAGTCACTTATAAAGTCAAATTAAAATAGTCGTTGATTCATATGACGAAAGGTCCAATATAGTCTCTGGACGCAGAAGTACCAGAATTGGCCAAAACAAATGTCTCTGTGAATCTCCAGTCTTGTTGCAGTTCTCTGGATAATCCACTAGAGATAAGTCACTAATCTCGGGACACAGAAAAGTCACAATTAGGGTTTGAAAAATTGTCTGTATCAATCTCATGAAGAAGAATGTCACATTCTCAGGAATATGTCGCATATTGAAGAGGAAACAATAGAGAGGTGATTCGTGAAACATCTTGGAAGAAATTGAAAAATATCAGATTCGGTGAAGGCGATGATATTAAAAGAGCTCGGACAATGGATGAATGTTCTGTTTTATGTTGTGCAAGGAGACTTGTTTGATTGGCGTCATTGCTCCTGTTTCAGAAATGAATAGATAATTGGTTGCAATCTGTACAATTGGTAGGAACTTCCTTCTTCTAAAAATTTAATATAAGAGGAGCAGGGACAGGACGAAGTTATAATTTGAAAAATTTTCGTTTCTGAAAGAGGAAAAATATATAAATTAATGACAGTAAATAAAAACACACACATCTTATACATACATATTTTTATTTTGCACTTTTTAACCAGCATATCGACAGCATTCATAAACTCGCGCAATATGAATTGTACCTGCTCCAGCGCCCACCCGAAAAAATTCTCAAATCGTGTCTTGCATATTGATCACAAGATAATTACGACCTATATGGCGCACATACTTATATGATTGATCTCATTGGTCAATTTTGTTGTTATTTCTGATGCCCTCTGTGTAACTACTGTACCAGATCCTCGATATAGGGTGGGGATAGGCAGTGCTGAATCCAGACAAAAATTCTGGGAGGGGGCACAAAATGTCTTTGTTTACTTTTTCTTATAAATTCATTTGAATCTACAAAATACGTCGAACTTCTATAGTGTAAACTTAGTTCGTCTGGGTGGGAAGGGCCACCTGCTCCTGTGTCCCGGCTCTGGATCCACCAATGGTGATAGTCGAAATGGAGCAGCTTCCATTTATTGAACCTTAGAGGGACGAAGACTGATTTATCTCGGAGTCTCCTAGTTTTGAACAAAATCCAAAGACCAGAAAATGAATGGGAACACCCATTTTCTGGTCTTTGGAATTTGTTGGGAAGCGAGCTTCGAACAACTGGGATACTGCAGGTCAGATTACTGAGTATTTGCGTTCAATAAAGCTCGATAAACTTCCAGTAAAATGATTACTTTTCTTTTAGTGTATGCGTTCTCCGTTCTATTTGTTTGTTAGTCAATGAACTTTTATTTTGTACTCTATTTACGATTTTCTTTCTTTATTCATTTACTGGGTAGGCGTCCAAATAATAATTCCACGCAGGTAGCAAACTATTTAATCCCGACCATGGATACAGATACTCATCACTTAGGATTTTATTATACTTACAATTCACACTGAAGTTTATAAGTCGCTTTAGTAGCGACGTTTGCCAAACTAACCCATTTTGTAATTAGGGTTCTTGACACTTCATCCAGTTTCATCCATTCGTCAGTTTCGACAATTCGATAGAGCACGGCTTCAAAAGGGTAAAATTTGTTGGTCACAATCTTGTTCCAAGTTTCTCTAAGTTCCTTTTTCATCATGATAAATTCTGTACAAACCTTAAGATTGGCACGTGCTTTAAAATTTGCTTCGATTTCTGTTTCTAAATCAAACAGGCACTTTCGAAATCTAGCAAACACACAGAAAAAAGAAAATTATTTGTTTTAAAGCGTACAGTAAAGTTTATGTAAAGAAACATTAACATTTTAAGATATATTCTAGATCAGTGATTCCGAACGGGTGGGAGAACTAAGCGTTTGGCGCTGCGGGCGCGATAAAAGCAGGCAAGAAACAAATAATAATGCTTGTTTAAAAAAAAAACCTTATTTATTCTTATCTTTATTCCAAAATATATCTTACATTCTCTTAAACTGCTTATTCAAACTTTAACAAAAACATTACTTGTAGAAAAGGCGACTGAATCTTCAGTATGTAAGAATAAAAAACTGTATGTTTTTGCTGGGGGGAGAGGGAAGTAGTTATCGTAAGTTGTCCTTTTTTGGGGAAGGGGGGCAATGTTAAAAGGTTGCGAACCGCTGTTCTAAATAGAGAATATTTGTACAAAACTCGCAAAATTTTTAGCCCGATGGAATTTTTCTGTTTAATAAAACTTTTGTTTTTACTGGGTAAGAAATGTACGCTGATCCTATATATTACTTACGCATTCACAGGCTTAATTCGCTCCAGGAAACTTTCATCAGGATAACCATCATCATCATCATCAATTGTCTTACGACAGCGACCACAACTGTAAATGGAAACATCACGGTAATTTTCTCACAGCATAGCTCTTATCATAAATTAACCGATGTCTCACATGTAATATATTACCGTCTAAGAGATAAACTAGTGACATACATCTACATCTTACACTTTAACCCTTTAACGCGCAGTGATCCCGCTCTGGGAACACCAAACTCTGACGTTTTGACTGTTGCCAGTCACGAATAAGAATAGATTTGATTTCTATAAAAATAGCTGCGGGTGACCTAGCTCCACTAGAATCCTTTACTTTTTTGCACGTCATTTCCCGTAAAAAATGGTCACGATTATTTTTAACAGCACTGACATCTGCTGAAAAATGGAAGAATGCGAGAACAGCCGGTTAGATTGCCCAATGTTGAAAAAAGGGCAGCCGTAGCCATCGCTCGACTTAACTACCAGCAAAATGGTGGACGATCGAAACGTTCATCGAATGCCACAGATCTAGAGACCCTTTTTTGATGCAGCTGGCTGTGCTTGGGCACAGCCAGCTGCCGCCGAAAACGGGTCTCTTGATATAAGGCACGCGATGAACGTTTCGGCCGTCCGCCATCTTGCTGGTAGTTAAGTCGAGCGATGGCAACGGCTGCCCTTTTTTCAGCATTGGGAAAGGGTTGCGCCTCAAAGGGTTAAGTTGCCAACGAATTGAAGGGTGTGCTGTTTGGGCCGGCCCGACCCAATAGTCAAATTAAGGCAACGGCCTAGGGCGCCGGCAATAAGCCAGGCAGCCAACTTTTGTTTTAGTCCTGTCTGCAGGGGACAAAATTGTTTCCGCTGCCCAGTTCATGCTTCAGTCCATCTCTTTCCCCAAGTAGCTAACTAGATACGTGGAAGATGTGAATGTCCAGTTGCACATGGACTACATGTAATTTGGATCGTTTTTGAAAATCCTATATCCCTTACCAGCTTTCCAAAAAATCCTTTTTTTTTTTTTTTTTCCTAATGATGAGTTTTCCAAACCAAAATTTTAGAGGCAGTCCGGCCAGGTTAAGAGGCTTTAAGCAACGAGACAGTGATGTAAATGGGGAGTTCCGCCCTGGGCGCCAATAGCGGTTACGCCGCTAAAACGAGAGATGTACGGGGGAGCATCTGGTATATCTTGACCGGATGATAACCATTGACTAATTAGCTATAACAGGTTTAGTGGCGTAAGGGCAGGGTCTTACCCAGGCGGCACTTCTTGGGAGGTTCAATAATTTTGCTTTAACGGTGTTATTCGAAAAAATCATGTGATTTTGGTACATAATTACAAATAAACTAATTATGCCAGGCACTTCAAAATTTTGAAACTGTCTCTTTACAAGCTGTATTACATACTGCGAAGACAGGCCAATCTGTATCAGTTTCAATACTTTTAGAAAAAATTCTTAAAAATCGGAAATTTTCGCAAAGCGTTTCACTCTTCGAAAAATCTTGCAGCTCAAATCCATGTTTAAGAATTTTTTCTGAAAATCTCACAAAAGCCACAGCGTTTTCGCTTATCGTAGTGTGAAAAACAGCTAATGAAGAACCCTCTGGAATTTTTTGGAGACCATGGTGCTATTAGTTTATTTCAATTTGTGTACCAAGATTAAAAACAGAGTTCTTCGCCTAGGGTACCACATTTGCTGGATCCGGTGCTTGGACGAAGCTACTTCCTTTTAGCAGCAAACACTTCCATTGTGAAATTGGGAATTGTGCCAGAAGTGTTTTGAACAGCTACAGCTTTTTGGAACTATAAGCTCTGTTACTATAGGTTCATAATATGTTTTGAAAAAATGGCGTAAAGATTTTTCTTTATATTTTGCATCACTATCGATATTCATAATTTGCAAATAGAATGAAAATAGGAATTTATAATTCGAAGGCAAAATCTGCAATTTTTTTTTAAAGTTTATATCGCTTTAAGAAACTTTAAACACTCCCAGAAGAACAAACTCACTCTCTTTGAAACGCTAAAATTTTGCCTCTACTCTCCACCAATAAATGGAATGCTGTTAACCGAATTGGGAAAAGCGTATAAGCGTATTTTGGACCTACGTATTCAAGGTGTTTTGCTCGCGATATTGGTAAAATTGGAAGACTTGAAGTAACGGTAACAAACACAAAAAGAAATGCTCCTGTAAAGTGCAAAGGATTGATGCCGTTCCCCAGCGCTATTCCTAGTGTCACTTCACTGTTTAAACGACTCCAACTGTTGGCCAAATTAACGATATTAAACCGATGACAAATAATGTCATTCATCAAAGTGGGCACTGAACTCCAGTCAAGCCACTTGCTGAATGATTCAGAACATAACATAAGGCATCTTAACCCATTCGTGCCTGGATATTTTTGCGACTTTCTTCGATTTTTGCTAACACCGGAAGTAATTGATAAATTTCTGATGTCAACTTTTTGAACAAGGGATGATTTCATTTAAAATCGTTATGTATAAAAATTGAAATGTCAACATCCTACTTGCCATATTAAAATATTTTGTGGAATTGAGGTTCAATACTCGTGAATAAAGGCTAGGAAAAATAAATAACGTTTTCGAATGATAGCGATAATGCCGTCCCAAAAAAGGGACGCTAGGCATAAATGGGTTAAACTGTTACTGCGATTGTAAGAGGAGCAAAGCATATGGAAGGGGTACTCATTTTACGCCGAATTTAACGTTCTACAACGTATAGAACATATATATATATGTTTATTGCTAGAGCCATTTCCGAAAAATTTCAGAAAAACCGCAAAAACACCCCAATTTTGGTCACATTTTTCAACGTAAGAGTCGATGCTCACCTCTGCGGAGGGGGGAAACCTAAGACTCATATTGGGACATGAAGCTACTAAAGCAATAAAACTTTTACTAACATTTTTTTTTTCGAATTGTGCCTCTTTTTTCTCTCTAGAAACAGGCCTAATTTTTTGCAAAGGAATTTTTTAAAAAAAATATTTTATAATGTACTGTTTATGCAGAAAAATTGTAATTTTGCAGCACAATTTTGAGGCTTTTAAACGCGTATGAAGAAGTTAAATTTACAGATATATAACTTATATTATGTTAAATCTTACAATAACTGAATTGCATATACTAAACGGAGCATAATTGTGGCAAGTACTTGAATATAACTTACGTAGCACCCATTGCCAAGGTAATCAAAGCAAATGAGTTGTAAATCAGCAGAAAATTATCAAAGCAGAGCAAAATTCTACGAAATTATACGGCGAGGCTCAGATTTCAGGCTCCTCTTTAAGAAAACTCAAAATGAATTGTTGAAAAACGTTACAATGAAGGTCTGCTTTGCTTTGTTGCATTTTCCCAGTACAATGCCTGATTTAACAAATGAATTTGTACGTACTCTGTTGGCATGCGTGACTGTTGTTAATTGTTGTTTTTTCATTGTTGTGATCAAAACGTGATCTTTCTTTCGTTTGTTTGTTTACTTTTTTGGACGAAATAAAGAAATTACTATTTTAATCCCCCAAAAAATGTCGATATTAATTTTTTGACGGGTGTAAAAAATCGATTTTTGACCGTCCCTAAATTCTCTTTGTAAAGTTTCCGCGTGACATTTCAACGTACATTGTATACACATATATGTATGCACGTTTGCACACATGTACAATCCCTTTTGACTTGGTTTTAACACAAGGTTGTCCAACATACGGCCTGCGGGTCCCATTCCCGGCTGCCAAAGGATTGAATCCGGACCGCCTATTACTTTTATTGGATCTTTCTTTCGACGCAAATTAAAAGAAAATGTAGAAAAGGAATTTATGGGGAAAACTTTAACACATCATTTAACTGCCCATTTCTAATGTGTTTATTTGTGTTAATTTTTTATGAAATTTCCAGTCAGAGATTTATTTACTATCTCTTAACCCTTCGAGGCGCAACCCTTTCCCAATGCGAAAAAAGGGCAGCCGTTGCCATCGCTCGACTTAACTACCAGTAAGAGGGCGGACGATCGAAACGTTCATCGCGTGCCACAGATCTAGAGACCCTTTTTTTTACGACAGCTGGCTGTGCCGCACAACCAGCACAACCACATTAACTACCAGCAAGATGGCGGACGATCGAAACGTTCATCGCGTGCCACTTATCTAGCGACCCTTTTTGGACGACAGCTGCGGCACAGCTAGCTGCGTCAAAAAAAGAGTCTCTAGATCTGTGGCACGCGATGAACGTTTCGATCGTCCGCCCTCTTGCTGGTAGTTAAGTCGAGCGATGGCAACGGCTGCTCTTTTTTCAGCATCGGGCAATCTATCCAGCTGTTCTCGCATTCTTCCATTCTTTCAGCAGATGTCAGTGCTGTTAAAAAGAATCGTGTTCATTTTTTACGGGAAATGACGTGCTAAAAAGTAAAGGATTCGCGTGACAGAATTGGGCAATCTATCCAGCTGTTCTCGCATTTTTCCACTTTTCAGCAGATGTGAGTGCTGTTTAAAATAATCGTAACAATTTTTTGACGGTCTTAAAAAGTAAAGGATTCTCGTGGAGCTCTGTCATCCGCAACTATTTTTATAGAAATCAAATCTATTCTTCGGGACTGGCAACCGTCAAAACGTCAGAGTCTGGTGTTCCCAGAGCGGGAACACTGCGCATTAAAGGGTTAGCGTCCTCCCCTTTTCATGAGTCTGGTTTTTAAAAATAATGTATCCAAATATCTTTTGCAGGCACATCAACGGGATGTAGTCCCATTGGCGGATCCAGATAGGGGAAGAGGGACACGTGCTCCTCCCAGATGAGCAAGTTTACACTATAGACGATTGAGTTATTTTGTGAATTCATATGATTGTGTCATAAAAATGCGACAAAAAATGTTTGTGTTCCCCCAAGAATTTTTTTCTGCATGCGCGGCACTTTGAAATAAGCCCCCTCCTCAACACCAACATTCAATAAAGTGCATATCCCACTGGCCCGCGATTTCCATGGAAATTTCTCAAAGAGGCTCTTTGCATAAAACGTTTGGACCACCCTATAGCGCGATACGCTTGTACGTACTTATGTATTCTAGCTTAACTCAAAAACGACTGGCCGTTGAAAGTTGAAATTTCGTACTTATGACTTTACTTAGCAGTAAAACGCGCAGTTCAAATTTTTTTGTTGCAAATCCACTGGTTAATTTATTTTACGGGGTTTCCCAAAAGACTTACATCTTTTGGGAGACATTACTCCCAAATAATTAATACATTAAGGTCTATAACATCTTCAGACATTAAGAGTCTATGGACAGTCACTGTTTCGGCCATGCTGGAAATCTCGCTAACTGTCACCAGACTTGGCAAGCTTCTGCGAAATATCGCCAAATGTGGAGCCACAAATCAGATTTCAATATGACATCGATGTCAATTGTGACACCTGTTTTGTCACGCAAGTCACGATAACTTTTTTTTTCTCTAGGAAATAAAATGGAGCTGAAAATAGCAAAAAATCGCTTAAAAATTGGGGAACGAGTGGATTTCCAGAGTTTCAAAGTAGCGCAAATTGTTTTCTGTAATTTTTTTTTTTAACATAATTATGAAAAATTTCAAGCGGATTATACAATCGGTGTACATTTTATCATGCTGTTAGACAATAACTTTTTAATCTGTTCTGATTAAAGACAGTAAAAGTTTTATCTTCGAGTGGTTCATCTTGAATTGTTAAGGAGTCAGGAATCAGCATAATAGGATACTAATCCATAGTTTAAGGCTGTTTTTCTTTAAACGATACGAACGGTTCTTTTTCAAACAATAGAAAAGGCAGAAATTTTCCCCAAAAGCTAATATTATCATTCTGCTATCCAAAAATCGAAAATTTCCGTCCGAACCACCACTTAAATACGTCCTCCTTGCTTGCGATAGAGAATCTAATTGTTCCACAAGCTTCAATACCTGCTGATTTTTGGGGGGGAGGACGGAGAATAAAATACTCACTCCTCTACTTATCTTAAGAAAAACTCATAGGCATCGCAACCTATAAGAAAGTCAAGAAGTGTCCTCTCTAAAATTTTGCCCTTTTTATCTTTAAAAAAAATCATGGGCATCATTTTAATTATTACTAAAGATTAAAAAATATATATAGAGGGAACACTTGCCGGCTTTCCTGTAGGTTGCGATGCCCATGAATTCTTCTAAGGTGAGATGAGCAACAGGGCCGCAACTAGAGTGTGGACAACTGGGTCACGTGCCCCGAGTTAAAGGGGGCGCCAAAAGCAGTAATAGCTCTATTAAGGAAAAGGGTGACAAAACTGAGGTTTGCCCGGGTGACGTAAACCTTAGTTACGGTACTGCTAAGCCCAACCAGTTAAGTTACGTCAATGGTAAAAGCTTACGAAGAAATGTTCTGATATATTAAATATACTCTGGCCTCCTAAAGTTAAGGAACAACCGGTTTTCTGCACCTTATTTGCAAATGAATGGATTAGAAATAACAAATTTGGATGACATCAGCACAAAACAGTTATGTATTGACTGCAACATAGAACTTTACATAAGAAAAATGCAAAAATGATTTACAACATAAAAAAAGGAACCCGCTAGAGAAGTCCATTCTTGGAATAAATAATCTATCACAGTTTTATGTGGTAAAATGTCATAGAAGCATAGCAAGATTGAGTTTTAACAAGGGATACGTCACCCCTAGCTTGAATGCACTGGTGGTATCGACTTTCCATTAAGTTGTCGGTTGCCGCAATGGGAAGCGAACACCAAACAAGGAGTAAGCTTTGTTCCAGCTCTCCTATAGACCTTAGAAGTGAACTTAAAACAGCAAACCTGTCTACCAAGATAGTCCCAAAGATGCTCTATCAGATTCAGGTCTGGAGATTGAGCTAGCCATTCCATTCGCTTGAAACCAAGACTCTCAAGGTATTCCTCAACAACTACAGCTCAGCGTGGTCGTGCATTATCATCCATCGGAATGAAATCATTGCCGATTGCATCAGCACATGGATCAAGGATCTCATCTGGATATCTCACACCAGTCAGAGTTCCTTCCTGGAACACATGCAAGGTCAGTGTGACCACCGAGTGAGATTCCTGCCCAAACCATTATTCCACCACCTCCTGTAACTGTCTTTCAAAAGTGTTGGATTAAGTCTAAGATGGTATCTGGTGCTTTGTTCCCTCCAGAACAGCAGACGCCCTGAATCACTCTCCAGCGTGAATCTGGACTCATCTGTAAAGAGTACAGAAGCTGTCTGGTCCAGAAAACATAAAGATAAGCATTCTCTGCCGTCTGTTGAGCGGGACACACACAACTGGTTTCCTTGCACAGTCCTTGTGAAGACGCCTTCATACCGTACTAGCAAATATTCTTCGCCCTGATGCTGGAGAGTGGTCTGCAACATGGTGCAGCACAGAAAGGCATCTTCTTATTCAGTCCAAAGCAGCTGTAAAACAGCTGTCTGCAGGTTTTGTAGCTCGTGGTCGGCCTGAAACATATCTTCCGGGCACAGAAGTTCCGGTTTGATATTGATTCCAGAAACGGCGGACCACACTGCAAGACACACTAACAGACCTAGCAGCATCAGTCTGTGACAACCCCATTTCCAACCATCTGCCGCCTTAACAAATCGGGCATATGGATTCTCTCAGACATTGCGGGACCCTACTGCCTACTGTCAACAAATCTGCTAACAAGTAGTGAATCAATAAAAGTTACATGCATAATTACGAAAACCTGTTATTTGCATAGTTTTCTCTCACTCATATTTGCCTGTTCTTTCCTATTAAAAAAAGTGGTAGCTATCACTGTTGCATAAAGTTCATTCTTATCATTTATATAAACTAAAAATTTAATTGTTAGTGTCAATTTTGTTATGGTGAGCTTCAAAATACATGTTATTGCTTGTACAGAACAATTCCCAATTAGTAAAATGCATCCCATACACTTACGAGGTGACATACAAAATTTGAGAATTATACCTTAAAAAGTGTCAGAGATAGGAAGATAAATATAACACTGACTTAAGTCAGTTTTCCATGGTTCTCGAAGGGAAAAAAATTACGTCAAATGATCTCATTTCAGGGGTTGTACAGAAATTGCGAAAGAAATTTTTTTATTTTTTCCACTTTAGCAATAAATGTTTATATTCAAAATCATGTATTGCGACAATCTTTTTTCTTCAAAGATATCTCTGCGGCATTGTACGATGAAAGGCTCAAATTTGGCACATCACCTCCTTAATGTATGGGGTACATTTTACTAATTGGGAATGTTTTTTTTATGGGGGATGTCTACAAATATAAAAAGTGTAACTTTTTGCAAATGAACAAGAAGAATTTTTTCTTAATGGAGTCTTATTTCCGACCTCACTTTGAATATTTTTTCAATTTATACTGCCCACTTATCTCTGATAGATAAAGAATTAAAGCCCATCACCATCTTTTCAGGGCACTCTCTCTCTATATATATGCACACACATATTTATCAATTAATTAATTAATTTTTTAAATTGTTAACTGAAGTTTTCATTTCATAGATTTACAATGATTCTTGGCTATTGACGGTAACGGACCATTCTTGCCCTCGCTCTTGCAAGTTTTAATGAAACATGTTTTAGAGATATTAAATTATTTCAAATGAATCAAAAGTGAGGTTGAGGATTAAAAAATACATCTTTCCATCAAAAACAGTGTCTTTATCACAAACAGTTCTACAGGAACACTCAAAAAATTCCAACGCATTACAGTTAATGGCAGTTTTAGAGACATTCATTTCAAGCACTGTACCATCTTACCATATAGTTAGATAATGGTCCGATGACGGTTATGTCCTTCCCTCAAAAACTGCACCCAATGTCACCAAGATTGGTGACTTTTGGTGTACGTATATTTGTACCTAACTCGCATATCTCAAAAACTTGTAGATTGTTTAAATTTTATACATAAAATTGCTGTAACATCTAGTTGTGCACCTTGATTTTTGGTTCCAATCTATTGGAGAGTTTACAGGACCACTCAAAAGAATTTCAATACATTAATGTCTGGGACATCTTCAATATATTATGTTTGTAGTCAATTGTCATTGTTTGTTGTAACTAACCTTGGGATGTTTTGCTGAAATATCATCAAAAATAATTTTGTATTTTACATTTCCAAAACTTTTCCTGCAGAATGTTGAAATTTTACATATAGAACTATAGTAACATCTAACTGTGCATCTCTTTTTTGATTGCAATCGACTGATAATTTATTTGCAGAACCCACAAAAGGTAAAATACATTAAGGTGTATGGATACCTTCAAATTATTAAAAGTCTGTGATGAATCACTATTTCGGCTATGATCAAAATCTCGCTAATTATCTCAAGATTGTTGGCTTTTGGCAAAATATTGCCTAAATGTCAGAAACAAATCTTCCAAATTGAACACAGCTTGGCAATATCTCAAATATTTGGCTAGAAATCGCTAAACCTTAGTATTATTGCAGTATTTTATCTCTTTCAAACAAAATAAGTTTAGATGAAGTGTGCCAAAAATATTTATGATTTAATAGACGTATAAAGTCATTTGGTGATCACATCAGATTTTTATTTAATAACAGAAAAGTATAACATTTAACCTACTTTTGCCAATAATATTTTTTTCCTGTCATATTTTTATTTCAAAACATCTTTAACCAAAGATTATTTGTCTCTGGTTATAAAATAGCAAACTTTTGTATTAAAACCTGGGTACACTGATATGTAAGATTTTTTTTTCTAATTGACCAGAAAATTGTTTTATCAATAGCGCTTCAGAAGGTGTTATTTTCTCATAAAAATATATAAATGCTTCTCTAAAATCCATAAACAACCCCATGGATTACATTAATTTTTCTTCATTATAAAAGAACTCCAATAAGTGTCTAGAGATTAGCATTATTAAAAATTAGTTCACTAGTGAGTTGATCTATTATGCTTATCTGTCATTTTGACTGGAGGGGGGGGAAGACTTTTATTATTCTATTTTGAACCTTGCTTTTGTATTGTGAGAACATAATTTTTTTTTTTTTTTTATTACAACTGATGAGCACAAGTTCAGATTCAACAGAACTATCATCAGTAATGAGATTTAATTTCTTCCAAAGCTAGTCAGCACACAATTTTGAAGTGCAAGTAGTTGTATTTTCCATTGAAATTTTTGTTGTTGATGATCTTATTACTATTACTTCTAGCTGTTCAATAGGGTGGTCAGAAGTTATATGGGGGGAAAAAATTATTTAATTTTTTGGGGCATCCCCCCTAAAAGTTGCCAATTGACTAGAAAATGAGATTGGCAAAGTATTAGCTCAATCGCATAATATTAACCCGTGCCGCATTGAGGTTGAATTCTTGAAAAATTACGATTTTTTCCAAAAATACCTAGTTTTTCCTTCATTTAGTATAAACTATTTGCTCTACAGACCTGGTTCTTGTTTTATTTCATAAAAAATGTTGTTGCTTTGAACTTTTACTCTCAACAAAACCAATATTTAATGACATTCAGTGTTTTTTAGGTCAGTTTGTGAATCGTACCACCAAAATCTGCATTTTTGTAAAATTAGTGAAAAAAAGACAAATTAAGAATTTTAAGTAATTTTGTATTATTTGCATCAAAAAATAAAACAAGAATTTTCAAACCTTAAACTACAATTCGTGAAACATTTTTATTTGATATGCATTTCTGTGCTTCAGAAGAAAGATCTTTATTTGTATTTCAGTTGAAGCACATCTAAGACAAACCTCTCAAATTTTCTTTATTACAATGCTATTTTTGTTGTCTGTTATTTACTTTCAGAATGGACATGGGTGCCCATACGTATGGGCAAGGAATGGCTATGATTTACAAACTGGTATAACGTAAAAGTGGTTCTACACTAACACATATCTTTCCGGTGCAGGACCCTTGACGTGCAATAAGACTCCAAGAATTTCGAAAACAAAGAATTGATCTCATCAAAAGCAGATTTTAAAATTCTGATTTAGAGAGTATTATTGTTCACTGGGATGGGAAAATGCTTCCTCATATTTTGAATAAAGAAAATGTAGAGAAAATAGTGATTTTAATTAGCTGTTTCGACGAAGAACAATTAATAGGAGTTCCTCAGCTTGAAAATAATATAACTCTTAGGCAAAAGCTGTATTTACAGAAGTTGAAGAATGGGAGGCAGTTGGTAAAATTCAGGCAATGTGTTTTGATACCACTTGTTGCTTTAGGGGAACGTGCATTTTTCGCTGCAGTAATTACTGGATCAAAATCTTCTATATTTACCTTGTCGCCATCATATTAAAAAAATCATTCTAAAATTTGTTTTGATTGCAAAGTGGGCAAAGCTCTGATCTTCATGCAGATATTTTTTTAAAATTCCAGATTGGATGGTGCAAGTTGGACAAGACAAGTACAAAACTGCTATTGAAGATGAAACTATTTCATAAAGAACGCAAAATGTGGAAGAAATTTCAAATTTTCTTGCAGGACATTTAGGAAATCAACAGCTTAGTGATAACTATAAAGAATTAACCCAATATTCTTTAATTTTTATAGAAGTCTCCCCAAATAGACATTTCTTTCAGAGTACCTGGTGCTGTTCATGATGCCAGGTGGATGTCTAAGGAAATTTATTGTCTCAAAATACTTCTTTTCAGACATCAGGTCTCATTAACAGATTTAGAAAAATGAGGTACTACAGATATTTGTTTATTTATAATAAATATTTATGTAAAGGCGTGGTTCAACACTTCCACTCAGGCTTTAGTCCCAATCAAGACTTAAAATTATCGCAATACTGAAAATTTGATAAGAGGATGCAAACAAAGATCTATAAAATGATAAGCCATCTTGGGTATCTTAACTTGGAGCAAGTTGCATTTCATTTTTTGATGAAACTTGGGCAAAAAAGTCAAAATAAGCATGGCTGTAAAATTAATTGCATTTGAAAAAAAAAAAAAAAAAAATGATGATGAAGATGTAAGAGCAACAATGTTTCAACGAAGTGGATCATTTATTGAATAAAGAAGTTAATTTTTTTATTCCATCTCGAACAGTAATTTTTTTTTAGATTTAATTTTAATGTACAATTTTTGAATACTGATCCCGATGTACAGTGTGAAAATCAGTATTATTTGAAAGAAAAGAAAAACTGAAAGCTTTTAAAGTTTTTAATGCCTTAGATGAAAGGGGAGTAAAATTAATCCCAGGATTCAATTCCTATTTAACTGAGGATGAACAAAAGCAGTTTTTACTATAGGTACTATAGGTATGTGCTTCCTCTTAGATACATAACTTTAAACGTTAGTCGTTCTCAATTTTATGCCTTCTTTGACCTTATTTTCTGTTAATTCTTTTACTTAAATTTCATTTTTTTTTAAATTTCAGATTTTTTAAAATTAGAAACCTATATTTTGTACACAAAAAAGAAAGAAAAACAAAAGGAGGATAAAGACGAAATATAATTTTTTGAACTTTCATAAAAAAGCCAATTTTTAGGATTCGGATCGTATCTAGTCCTGAAAAAAAGCATAGATATATGCTTTTTTTAGGACTAGATCTAATCCGAATGTTACCCTCCGAGCGTTTTGGAAATGGGCAAATAATCTAAAGTTGTTTCCACGGTAAAATTTTCATGCAATTTTTAAATTATAAAAGAAATAAAAATTTTAAATTATAAAAAAAAATAAAAATTTTAACAGGAATGTTTGCAATTATTAGGCTTCTAAATTACATACAAGCTTTAATATCAAACATATTTTATGATATCTCAGTGTTACAACTGATAATATTATTATAGATGTACTGCAGTGAAAACTGGAATAAAGTGGACGGAATTTGACATCACAACCGCTTGGAGGGTTAAATCTGTAAGTTTTTACATAAAAGTGATGTGTGACTCATCAAGGCGGGAAGTTTTCTTCTGAAACGAGAACAACATCATGTTTCTAGACTCAATTTTATCCATTTTATGATGGAAAGACGGCTTTTTTTTTTTTTTTTTTTTTTTTTTTTTAAACCGTGATTTTTCTAAACTTTAACCTCAATGTGGCACGGGTTAATATTATGCAAATGAGCTGAAACTTTAGCAATCTCATTTTTGAGCCTATTGGCAACTTTTTGGGGGGTACCTCCCCCAAAATTCGAAAGTTGATTTCTTGTGACCACCCTACTTACTGTTCAATTACAGATTAAGACATTACTGCAGCCTACTCTCTATCCAAGAGTAATTAGAAGTTTTCTTTCTTTTTATCATACTAAATCATTCACAAAACTAGTACTTTAAGTACCATCAAATTAATATCTTTAAAGTATGATAAAATATTTCAAGATGTTAATTTGAAACTTTTAATGTTGTACTAACAGAAAATAATTTGCAAGAAGTGTTTTTGTCAAAAGTGCCTCATCTTTCCTCTCATCCCTCTACATTTATAAATGTATCAAAGGCAGAGTTGACAACTTGGCAAAGGCAAAAATCAGGAGGCTTGTTTTCGACAAAAATAAATAAAATCCCTAATAGTAGCAGGGTTGCCACTCAATTTCTGAAAAAAAATTCCCTGACTTTTCCAGGTTTTCCAGACCATCATGTGGTAAAAATCCAGACTATTTTTTATGTTTATGATGTCAACTTTGTATATTTTCTTTGATATTTTTAGCTTCCCAAAGTAAGGTTAAACGTTGTTTGTTTACAAACACTGATTTTCCAGTCCAAATTATAAGATTTTCTAGGTTTTGGGCTAAAATTTGCAATTTTCCCTGACTTCTCCTGCCAAAATGAAATTCCCTGACTTTTCCAGGTTTTCCCTGTTCTCCCTGACCAGTGGCAACCCTGAGTAGGGATATACCAGCTAAAACTGCACTCCGGGTTGATGCTCAATTTCTGAAAAAGAATTCCCAACTTTTCGCGATACAAATCCAGACTGTTTTTTTTCCGTTTATGACGTCAACTTTGCACACCTTCTCTAATATTTACAGCTTCCCAAAGTAAGGGTAAACATTGATTGCTTACAAACATAGATTTCTGACATACCTGCCAACCCCCTTAAGCCAAAAACAGGAAGACTCGGGTTGAAAAAACAGAAGATTTCACAAAAAATCAGAAGATAAAAATAAAATTAAAAAAATACTTTAAGAACAGAAGACTGTTTCCCCCAGTGTATATCACTATTTCTTATTATTTTTTTAATATTAGTATCGTATAGAAATAAAAACAAAATTAAATAGCCCGTAGAAAAGAGCTTACCTGAATTTTTTTTATATAAAAGGAAAAAAGATGGAGTATTTTCGTAAAAATAAAAAACAATTAAATAAATGTAAATTTGACTTTATTTTTAACCAAAGTATGTTGAAAACTAAACATTAAGATTTTTTTTTTTTTTTTTTTTTTTATCTCATTCAAAGTAGCTTTTACTAATAGTTCATCTGAAAAATTATTTTCAAGCTTTAGTTTTCAATACTAACAAATTTTCTAATGAATCACTGAGGGGTGAATGAAATGAAGTTCTGTTAACTATCAATGAAAGATTTGCTTACAAATGCTTTGACCTCACTCATACTACAGCATTGTGCTGTTAGCTGTTGAAATGATTACTTTAATAAATTATTTTGAAATAGAATTATTAATTTACAATATATTTTTGCACAGTTTGTAATACAATTTAATATATCGACTAAAAATTAAAAAAAGACAGAAGATTTCATCTTCTGGCAGAAGATCAGAAGATAGCTTAAAAAAACAGAAGTCTTCTGTCAAAACTAGAAGAGTTGGCAGATATGTTCTGATAATTTTCCAGGTTTTGGTTCGAGCACAAAGAATAAAAAAAAACTCTGTGTCATGTCTTCTATTAGGTAGTTAGTAGCTTAATAAAATTTGGTAACTTAAAAATAATCACTTTTAACCCGTAAGCACACGCGCTGGGGTAAATTTCACCCCAGCGACATTTTTTCTTCGTAAAATGCGAGAAATTTTTTGAGAACAAGTTTGCCCTGTCTTGTACCTTTAGAGGTCAAGGTCTAGTTGGGGTGGGTGAAATAATGTAGTGTCTTTGTTATCCGGAAGGGAAGAAAATTCCATTTTGGGATTAAATACTCCTGCGCGACTAACAATGTTTCATTACGTTGTTAACGTAAATTAAATGTAAATGGATGTTACACTACTGATTATGTATTGACAAAAGGCTATTAGGTATAATTAATATCATATTAATAAAGTAATTAGTGTTTTTAGGTATAAAGCATATCATATGAAATTTTCTTCTCAGAAGGCATGATATTTAATGGAACTGCTAGAAAATTTCTAAATAAATATGAAAAGCACGATTTCCTACCATGAAACGTAATAGAACTGATGTATTTTACGTTATAAAAGTCCACAAATTTGTTTTTCAAGCAATTTTAGTCAAAAATATAAAGAAGACAAAATGGGGTAAGATTTACCCCATGCGAGTGCTTAAGTTACAAAAGTAGGCGCGCCTGCTTACGGGTTGGAAAGATTGAAATTGGAATGCTTTAGAACATGAATTTAATACTAGTAAGCACATCTTTCTCAACACACAAACAATGTATCAGAAATACCAAAAACAAAAGCAAGACTGAACAAATAGGAAAATGAATATATTTATAGTCATATTTTACAACATGTCATATGTACAATGCTTTTAACAATAGACATATACATTATTGTTCATCTGCAGTAGGGTCTATTTTCATTTGCTTTGCAGAAGGCTCCGAAGAATTTTCTTCCTCTTTCATCTCAGATCTTCGCTTCTTCAGACCTTTCACTTTCCTTGTTTGTAATTTGGCATAATCTTGTCTTTCCATGTGAATTCGCCCATGTGTAGATCCCAATACATCTCTCTTGACATTTTTCACCTTCTTGGGCTAGAAATAAAAGTAATAATTTCAAGCAGACATCCTCAAAAGAAAGCAACATGTCAGAAAATTAAACTTACAAAATGTAAGTAAAATAAATTTCTAACAGGAAAAAATTCCATCCTATACATACGCGCCAGGGCATGAAATAAAATTTTAAAGTTGGCAGCAAAAACTATTCAGCTCATAGCAAAATCTTAAATTTTCATAATGGTAAATTGTAGTAGTAGTTTGGCTTAACTTATAATAATAATAATACAATGTGAAAACACACACACACACACACACACAAAAAAAAAAAAAAAAAAACTTCACTTTTCTTAAAAGTGTTCTACAATTTCATATGTAAAATTAAAATACAGTTGAGATAGAAACATGCAAGAAAGTTTTAATTACTTGCAGCTAAACTTGCCACAAGAACTGTTGATGATCGCAGCAATTTTGAGTTAATCTCACAGCAACTGCTGTGGTTGCAGCAGTTTATTTAGTTCCCTGATAAACACCAGACAAACATTTTTGGAACATAACATCAATATTAGTTCAATAAGTCTTTCAAGACAGACTTTCTTCATATTACCAACTAATGCTACATTGGAAATATTTCCAGTGTTATCCACAATATTGTAAACCTATTACTAGGCATATGACAAGGTAAAAATTTTATTATTAATACAGCAACTGAATACTTGCTCAATATCTTGCAAAGATACTGACATGATAGAAAAATATAATAATTTTATTCATATGACAGTAGAAAATTTTATGAATTACTAACAATATTAGGTAATTATTTGAAAAACAACCCAATATTGTAAAGCAATTATTTTTCAATACATAGATAAGGTAAAATCAGTGTTGTTTTGCTAATAGGATATTAGCCAACACTATATCGTTTGCATCTTGACCGGAAAGTCTGGAAGAAACCGGGAAATTGGATAATGGGTTCAGAAAGTCTGGAAGAAACTGGGATATTGGATAATGGGTCCGGAAAATTCAACAAAAGAATAAATTTTTTTTTAACCCTTTCTCTCTAATTGTCAGACTGAAAACTGAAAGCAACTGCAATACATTTTTTGGACCGGGAAAGCATCAAGTATAAGGAGGGGAAAATGGGGGCTCATCAATCGTGACAGGAGGGTAAAAGACAAATTAGTTTACTTGGTAACTTATGGCTTAGGACCGTATTTCCAAGAACAGTTAGATAATTCTATCAGAAAGTGCGACTACTTCTGTTTCTCAATGGATGAAAGCTAAATCCAGTATACTTTAGTTAAAATTGACTTCAAGAAGTTGTACAAAATAAGCAAATATAAAGACAAGGCACGGGGCATTGTGCAATTTACTAAAGTAAAATGCATTGGTCAGGAATTTTTTCCCCGACTGACTATTTTTTCAGACTTAGTAGTTTAGTAACCAAATTTTTGTACTGCCTAGTTTACTAACCAAGTTTCCGTATAAGACTTCTATGTGACTCTAAACATTATACAGTGAACTGCGATCACAAATATATATATATATGTCATGTGAATCAGCTAGAATACTGTCAAATAAAAACTGCTAATAATAAACTTCTTGCACACAGCAGATATCGGTTTGACAATAACGATATATATATATTTTACTGGGCATTGCACCTGATCAAAAAGGTCAAGAGAAAAACCTGATATTTTAAAGCAATGATTATACATACTTTTAACTGTTTTGGTTTTCTGCATGCAGTTTTGAATAAATCTTCCGATGCCAACTTTGTTCTACGAAGTACAAAATTCATATGTGGTCCAATTTCAATTAGCTCAACACCTGGAGACGTATCATCAGACTTTTTCAGGGATACTCTAAAAATAAACAAATGAATAATTATGCACATTTTAGTACATTAAACTACAGTATTTTCACAATCAAACTCAAAATGAAACTGGAACATCAACTTGACCCCTTGTGTACAATGACATACATCATTATTCTACAACATTCATTGTAACTGTTTCTTGCTTTTTACACTATTCATGAAAATTGTGGTTTAATACTAAGGTGTTCGAAATACAAAGTTCAACTTCTGTTAAGACTATCGAGTTTCATGTATAGACCCAGTATTATGAACTATCATAATGGGTTCATAATACTGGGGTTGCAAATGTTATCTATATGTTTTTTTTTTTTTTTAGTGTGGTGTAGTAAGTTTTGACATTCAATTAAATTTCACATTTTAAAAAACGATATCATTCTAAAATCTATTTGCAATAAAAGTCAGGGATCGTAAATATCATAAATATCCAATACTTTGATATATATATTAGATATTTTCAAAAAAAGATTAATCTTACTATTGATAAATATTTCTGGGCATTATTTAAATGTTATAACATAAGATATTCCATGCTATATTTGTTAATATAATTCTTTTTTTAATTTAACAACAAATTTTTGTCAAATAAAATAGAAAGCAGGAAAACTTTCTCAAAAATTAAATATGTTCCACATACTCTACAAGATGTAAGATTCAATCTCAGAGTCAAGATAATTTTATTTATTTATTAAAAACACTAATTCTTACTTTATTAGAGTTATTTTAAATTAAAAAAAAATCAAACACTTTCCAACAAGGTTGAAAAGTGCTTATGATTTCAGCTTGACTGTGATCTAATTTGCCGTAAATATAAATCAATTAGTATGAAATTAACATGTCATTTCTATGTACGGAACCATATAAAACATTAAAAATGATGTTTGTTGCATTTATATTCCTTTTGCGGGAGCACCCAAAAGAATTCGAAGATAGAGATTGTTTGAATTTCGTTTGATTTAGATATTTGTCCATTTCAAAGAAAATAATATTGATATATGTCATTAAGGATTACAAACTAATGCTTTCCATCAAAAACAGTGTATGTAGCATTTATGGTTCTTTTACAGAAGCACTCAAAAGAATTTCAATGCATTATAGTCCATGTAAGTTCCGGGATATTAATCCATTTCAAGCATAATAATTATATAAATGTTTATACCAGCTTAGTCTTGTTTAAACATTTGAAAAACATTTATTTTAGAGAGTCTCGCAAAATAACGTTAACACTGATATATAGCTTTTTAGAGAAAACATAGCCAAATCTTCGCACAAAAAGGACTTTTGTTGGAAGGTGTTTTTGTAATCAGTGTCTTAGGTTACTGTTTGCCTTTCTTGTTTCTTTATATTAAAATACGTAAACAAAAATGAGTTATCCTGTTTTTTCAATCTCATACTGATTCTGTACTTTGGACTGGATTAATTTAAAGCTAGAAAACAATCTTTCTAACCCAGCTACCTAAGAACTGGCTGTATTAATAGTCTAGATGTTTAATAATCCTTCATATGATCTTCTACTTTAATATAATTCCACCAAACTATGCATTCAACTTTCAAAAATTCAAACTTAGAAAAGGGCTATATTTGGCTAAAAAGAATCATAGCCACAGATAAGGGTTCTTTATCTACAGAAAGTATAAAATAATAGCTAAGTAGGTTTGATTTTCACTTAATTTTTTTCCACAATATCAGTGGTCTAAAAAAAATCTGTAATAAAGCCATTTTCTCTCTTTTTGAAAATTTTTTCATACTTTTTTCCCAGTACATTTCTAATTTTTGCTTTAATCTGCACAAAATTTCCACACATTGTGCAGTCCTGCATCAATTACTTTGGATTTCATCTAGCGCAACTGCAATGAGTCCTAAAATATCTATAATCTTAACAGTGAACCATTATGTCATTTACAAGGCTTCAAATGCCGTTATTAATTTTACAAACTTTATTTGAAAATATCAAAAACATCATGATATTTATTTTAAAATAAATAGTACTTTTTTGTTACGTTAATCCTAGCAAAATTTGACGATTTTTTTCTGGCAGTGAAGGACAAAGCTTGGCGCAACGTTTTTATCTGGTAACCCATCCAGGATTGTATGGTGACCTTGGTTTTTTTTTTTTTTTTTTTGGCAACCTTGCTTGTTTGTCCGTAGTATATTAACTTGTGTTTGAATAGCAAAGAAAAACCTATTTTCCTGTTTTGTATTTGTCCGCCCATTGATTTATTGATCTTGCATAGGTCCTAAGCATGCATTTGAATAGCAAACGAAAGTCAATTGTGTTAGTTCTGTATTTTTCCATTGTCTTCCATGATCCTGACATATTTATTTTAGTTTAGGTGAGTGTTGGTTTAATATATGTATGCATATACATATACATATTTTGGGTAAATATGAATTTATAGGAAATGCCAACGAATGAGGAAGATAAAATAAATTTTTTCAGAGTTGTTGAAGGAATTGTTTTTTAAAGTACTAGGGGCCAAGGCCCCCAGACTCGCTACGCTCGCTTTTCGTATGAGGCATTTGGCCCCTAATAAGGCTTATTCCTAAAAAAGACATAATTTCAACAGACAAAACCCGAAGATTGGATCAGATACATTGTTACTGAGCTACACATTTCATGGTTCTTGCATGTTCATTGATACATAAAAATTTAAACTTCACACTGCAGTAGAACCCCCTCCCCCTCATAACACGGAAGATATTTTGTTATGGGAATCCGTGTTGTACGGGTCCTGAGCTATACTCCGCCTGGAGTGCGGACTCCGCTTATAATCACTGGAAAAATTATTTGCACTCCTCAGAAACACACTGATATTTAGTATTGCCATTCAAAAGTTATATTAATTAGGAGCTAAAGCATAATAAAATCAGAAAATCTGTTTCAGCTGTATTTTTCATAATGTAAAACCTATTTGACACCTTGCAAATTTGCCACCCATGGCGACTTTTCATTATTTGGCGACTTGCACACATGTAAAGTTAATAAAAGCGAACAGATAGGATAGCTTGCCACCAATGGCGACTTTTCATTATTTGGCGATTTACACATGCTCACAACCTGTAATTACACTTCATTTAAGGTTACCGGAAAACCGTTATTCATATTTTCATTTATATAATCGTTTGCAGATTGGCGTACTTAGCACCACGAATTATACCATCTCGTCGCGCTAGCAAATATCCAAAGTGTACTATAACTGCTATAATGGCATAGTTAATGCCGCCAAATATTTCTACTGGTAGCAAATAATCCAGCTGGACCGAACCGGCTTTAAAATAATCTGCATTTTAATTATTTTTCATTTTCAAGATATTAGTTATTCTGTTTTGGAAAAACGAATAATCGCTAATTCTAAACTCCTGTTGTCTAAGCGAACTTACTATTTGAAAATTGTCAACTTTGTGTAACACATTTTGAGTTACTTATTTCATATTATTGTAACCTATTTATAGAAAAAAACAGGTGATGCCTATTCTACAGCTTACGAAATATTGTAACAATAGATTAAAGCTGTTGTGAAGTAATAGTATTTAAATATATGTAAAAAATACATGTGAAGCATATTCTGTAGCTTACGAAATATTGTAACAATAGATTAAAGCTGTTGCGAACTAATGGTATTTAAATATATGTAAAATTATGTGGCATACTTTTATATCGCATTTTTGGGACATGTTTTTTATACAATTTTCAATAAAGGGGGTGAGAGATAAAATGCCATAGTCATTAATAGATGGAGAAAATCTGCACAGAAAAATGCACAATTCCAACTGAATGAAAATTTCAAAACCTTATTCTCAGGTGTATTCAGCAGATGATAAATTACGATAAATTGCGCCAAGCATTAGAATCATCTCCTGAAAATCGCACAAAACCGTTTAATTTTTAGCCAAATTAAAAAGTTGCACATTTTAATCTCAGAAAATTTCTAAATATGTTTGTTTCTTTTGAGTATAAAACATTTAATTCCTGCTCTGATTTCCCATGCACACGATATTTTAATTTAAAAACAGCCTTACAAATAATCTAGACAAAAAAAAAATAATCGTTATTCTTTTATTTTTACTTCAAGAGTCTGAATCATTTAATAAACTTGCCGAATGTGGCAACCTAGATAAGCTTAAATGTAGCTTTTTTTCCCACTGTGGGGTTACAATTACGAAATGGCGGAAAGCAAAAATTAGCCTTTTGCGATACGTTTTTTATCGATATCTCCTAAAATAATTCGAATTTTGAAAAAAATCGCTTCGAGGTGTGCCGGGAACTGTCATGGAAAATTTCCATACCAAATTTGGTAGGTCTACGATCACCGTGAGACACATTCAAACAAACTAACAGTTTACACATTGTTTTATTAATATAGAAGAAAGATAGTTTTTATTTTGGCGTAAAATGGGCATAATTCTAACTCATGTTTGTAAATTTCACGCGATTCTAGATACTTTGAAACGCTTTGTTGCAAAATAATGAATGATTTTATGCCAAATCTGGCAACCATTCTGTTTATTTTTTCAGTTTTTTATTAATATCTTCTAAAATAATTCGATTTTCGAAATTTAACTCAGCTTAGCAGGTTCCTCGGAATTTTTCGAATCTGTGGGCACCTTAGTCGAAACTCAAATCCCCACGGTTTAGGAGGAGATAAGCTGGCAAGCTTTGACAGTGGCCTTTACTTTTTTTTAGAATAGAGATAAATGCCTATTCATTCTACAGATGCATTATAACCCAAATAAAACAAGTGTCGGTTATCATGCAATCTTTAAAGGCTAAATAACGATCCAGGCAATTCAGCCGAATAGGGCAAAATTTACTGCCATGTATGTTTTGAAATTGTGTATTTTCAATAGTGGACATGTTTGGTCGTGAAACGTGAACTGTAAAAGAAATGTTGGAATTTAAAGCGGTAAAGTTAATCTGTTCATGTGAGGAATTGGCGTCAGTAAAATTTATAAGGAAAAGCTGAAAATTTTAGTAAATATTTTGATTTGTGTAGAATTGCCTATTTTATGTCTTCAGGTTATAGAAAATGCTAAATGCATTGAGTATAGCAGTAAAAAATCCTTGTAGATGTTCAGCAAGTAAATTAACTTGCTCAAAAAAATTTCTAGTAGGTAATTTAATTGCCGTATTGTTTGGAAATGTAAACTGAGTTCATTCAGATGTAGCGTCAATATTTAAAATGTTAATTGATTTGAAAATTATTGTTATAGTGAAGAGTAATATGTTTTTTATTTATTGCTGATGTAAGGAATTAACATCCATTAAATTTTGTCATACGTAATGATGAGTCTGTTTTTTATATTATTAACTTTCTATTTTGTGTAAAAATGTTTGTTTTGAAGGAAAATGTTAAATGCAAAATAAATATCCTGTACGTATTTGGTTACATACACACACACACAAAAACATCAGAGCTACTTGGTGACCCCCAAAAAATTTACAAATTTGGCTGGAGTGTGCATAACAGAAAAGTACCAAATAAATATCGGATATATACCATGATATAAATCAGTGAACCCTGACTGAGGTATTTGTACTTAATGAAATTTATCTATAAATTTTATTCTCCCTTGTGGCATCAAGGTAAATTTTTCATGACCAAATGGGAAGAATGGATTGAATATCACTAGACTAATCTGTCTCGTTGATGCCTTAATGAAGCCCTTTACTGTTCCTCAGCTGTTTTCCTCATTTTCCAGTGAAGCAGTATTTTTCAACACTGGTGAAGCAAATGAAAAATATGTCTAGGCAACACTTTTGTAAATGTTCTAATAAAATTCAATCAAGTGACATCAGGTTACAAAAGCAATGTATCAATTAAGAAAAATTCCAACAAATGCCTGAACAATTTTACATACAAATATAAGTTGCAGGCTGGCATAGTAAACAGATATTTTGCTTTTTTTTAACAACCAATAAGTATTGGGCATAAAAAACAAGAACAAAATGGGGTTAAAGATTAAATGGACGACCTGGATATTTTCTGAAATTATTTGATGGAGCAAATGCCGCAAAAAGTCAAATAATAAAATCATTAAATAAGTAGCTGGAAATTTTATAGGTAACAAATGTCACTAACGCTGAAATACTTTAATTAAAATGTAGTAGTAAAAGTTTAAATTCATGAACCAACAAGTATTCGTAACCTCCCATCCCCCGAATTTCACAATACTTTAGGAATGGCCTGAACTTTCAAACCACCAGAATGGGCAGCATAAATTAATTTTCAGATAAACAAACCATCACAATCTTTAGACATGTATGACACTGTAAAGTTTACAATTTCAAGCTTACAGCCCAAACTTAAACAATATATTATTTAAAGGTTTTATTTATTTGTCCCCAAAAAGTAATATTTTTTAATCCAACATACTTACAAATAAGAAAAAGCAACACACCCATATACATATACAGAAACTGCACTGAGACATATTTTATCCATTTTTCCCCCCCTTCCCCTAAAATAGGATTTGTGTTCTTCAAACTATGAGGTTTTACTTTCATACGACTCAATGAATATTTTAGAACACACTTTTATGCTCCATGTTAAACTTACATTTGTTTTCATAATGTTGCTAAAAGGACTCAGAAAACTTATAAATTGACTCTAAACAGATAATCTTAAGAATCCCTGACTACTCACTAACAAGCACTGATAATTGCATGGGAAATTGGGGCATACATGCAAAAGTAGGCCGAAAAATTGAGTTTAAAGCTATGTACAGGGGCACAAAAATTTCCCTAGCTATATAAAGGGGAATATAATTTGAAAAGTGCCCTGGGCACAAAAATGTTATAGTCAGGCCCTGCTCACAAATATAACAAGACAGCACAACCACTGTATAGTAACAAGCAGCCAAGACACAAAATTGTATATTTTTCATTCTAAACAACATTGAGAATTACCTGTAACTTCTAAACTGAATCTTCTTATTAACCAAAGTAAACATGAGGAGATGCTCTAAACCTTGAAGATTAACATATTCTACAGCTGGGCCTCTGAAGAAATCTGCAATAAACAATGCATAAGTTATGCGTTCCAAAAACGCCATAAGTCACTGCTTTTTTGTATCTTATTTCTGCGACTTAGAGAAGTTTTATTGGCATGCATAGATAAAAGGCTCATGTAAAAATACGTAATTTACAAACTTATTTAATTGACAATAGACTGCAAATAATTATACCGAAGTCTTGCGGGCCAGCACGGATCTGCAAAACTTCACCACAAGTCCGGGTGTATCAAATTTATTAAAAAATAATCAGCAGCAAATATCATTCTAACTAAAAACTATATTTGTAAAACACAATTTAATAAATAAAAGGCATGTGCATTATTTTTGGATAATACCGGTACATGAAATATTTTTGCTATTTTTTTTCAGTCTGTAGATGTAAAAAGGTTAGTAAACATTGTGTGTTTAATGGTACATTCATACATAAAATATTGCACATTGTTCATTATAAGTTTTACTTCAGCTGACTCCTTCTCGGGTAAAGTAAATGAACACCAATTTAACATGTGATTGCTGTTAGAATATGATCGCTTCTCTCTGTGCTCTTGAGAAATCTGGAAATGTGCAGTGCAGCCAGCGGCATGTGACCAGACTTCGTGCGATTACACTATCATCCGTAATCGATTACAAGAGATGATATGGATTACGATTACGAAAAATTTCCAAAAAGATTATGACTGGTGAATGTTAATTTAGTAAAATAACAGTAATCTTGATGTTAAAGAAACCAAATACGAAAAACATTCTATGATAATACGTTTTATCATAGCATTTTCGTAAAAATTTGTAAAATGTTATTTTAGTCATCGATTACAGTCGATTGTAATCGGCACGAAGTCTGCATGTGACCTAACCTTGAAAAGGGGCCCCTGAACTGGAGAAAAACTTTGCATATGTATGTATTCAAGAGCTGCGCATTTTTGCAGTTGATCATGAGACTCCCATGGAAGTAACATGTGCTTGCCCTGCCTTTCATAAAAATATTTATATTTATTTGTAATTATATCCCAGATGTAGATGATACATCCATATTAAAATCATGAATATTCATACACAGAGCCCTGCCTTTTTTTGCTTGGCTTGGATTCATATTATTTTTTTTAAATGAAAATTCCTCTTAGGTTCAATTCCTTTAGGTTTTTAATTAAAATTCCTCGTAGCTAGGAAGACTACTGCTGATCATGTTTGTCAGTATTAAAAAAGAAGCACATGATTTTCACATTATGTGTATTATATGAAAATTATAAAAGGCAGTAAAGAAATATCATATAACATATTAGTTCTTGAATAGAGACCTTGCCACAAGCACCGCTACTGTGACAAACAAATAATAATAATAATAATAATAAAAAAAACCAATTACAAGTTACTTCAGTTACAAAGAAACAGAAAAGAATTACAGTTGAATTTCATAACTATATAATGACTATAGAAAATTTTCATTTCTCCGCTGATTATAAGACATCACCAAAAATTCTGAAAGCAGAAGTAAAATGCTGTAGAAATAAAATCATTATTCAAAAGGTATTTACAGTTTGAAAGCAGCAAAGAAAGGTTTTGGAGCAGTTTTGGCGAAAACCTATTTTTCACATTTTTCCTATCAGTAGAGACAGTTCTTTCTATTAATAGCAAAATAGTGCTAAGCCTGGTAATAAATAAATCTTGAAATCAATTTACTTAAAAATGGCATTATAAACTAAATAACATTACAAAGAACAATCTACTAGAATTATACAATTACTTACCAATGAAAAAATTTTTCAACCTTTTATACTCAGGCTTCTCATCGAAATCCCCAAAGAACAACAACATGGGTTTAGTAGCACTGGCAACTTTTGCAGTCTATAAAAAATTTTTAAAAACAAGAATGATTTTTACATTTCTCTAATGGTCTTAAACTAGTGATTGTAGTTTGGTAATACATATTTTAAAACATCATATATACTTGAACAAGAACTTTTTTAATTTAGTGAAAAAATAACAATTTACCTTACATAAATAAATGGATTTGGTCTTTAAAACTAGAAAATTATTTATTTTTAATTTTAAGCATATATAAAACAAGAAATAAAACCATATCAATAATAATAAATGTAGTACCAGCAGTAGAATAATTATTCTATTCAAATATCAGAATAGTTAATATCTATCAAAGCCTTAATTTTGCTAATACATTTTTACACTGACTTACATTAGTAGTAAATATGAGGGTTACTCCGAAATTTTTTAGACAGTAGCAGATGGCAGGTGAAAGAAAGAAAAAAACGTTAAAAATGCAGATATGAACTCTACTACTGTCACAGAGGACAATTTGTGGCATATCGTAGAATAAACTTTGAAAGAAAGGAAAATGAAGCTGACGCAAGGCCATTATTGCACTATGATTTTCTATGATTTTAAATGGGTTAAATTAATAAGAATGCCTTTAATGCCTATACATTTTACACTGACTTACATTAGTAGTAAATATGAGGGTTACTCTGAAATTTTTGAGACAGTAGCAGATGGCAGGTGAAAGAAAGAAAAAAACGTTAAAAATGCAAATATGAACTCTATTACTGTCACAGAGGACAATTTGTGGCATATCGTAGAATAAACTTTGAAAGAAAGGAAAATGAAGCTGACGCAAGGCCATTATTGCACTATGATTTTCTATGATTTTAAATGGGTTAAATTAATAAGAATGCCTTTAATGCCTATACATTTTACACTGACTTACATTAGTAGTAAACATGAGGGTTACTCTGAAATTTTTTAGACAGTAGCAGATGGCAGGCGAAAGAAAGAAAAAAACGTTAAAAATGCAAATATGAACTCTATTACTGTCACAGAGGACAATTTGTGGCATATCGTAGAATAAACTTTGAAAGAAAGGAAAATGAAGCTGACGCAAGGCCATTATTGCACTATGATTTTCTATGATTTTAAATGGGTTAAATTAATAAGAATGCCTTTAACACCTATAATTAGCATTTGGAAACAAAAAAATCCATCTTATGCTAGTGTATTCAGAAGGTTCACAAAATTTCGTAGAGGTCTAAGTTCTCTCCTCGATGAAGAACACAAGAAGAATCTTGTCCGTTGTAGTCATAGAAAATGTGTTGGCCATACGAGAAATGCTAATGAATGATAATCTCGGCACTTACCAAATGATACAGAAAGAGCTTAACATTGGATCCGCAGATATACATAAAACTGTTCCTGAAGAACTGTATATGAAAAAATTAATTTTTCATAGGATAATTTAACAAAACACTAAAAGTGGAGAGAGTCAGAATCTGCAAAGAAACCCTAAAGTTACTTAGCAATGGTGGACGCTGCTTTATTTCTAAAATCGTAACTTGTGATGAAATCAACCTAAGAAAATTAACATCAGTAAAATTATGTCCTCATTTCAGTAAATTTTTACCTCCCATCAGTAAAACTGAGTTCATTTATTTTTTTGGTACTAATAATTTCTGCTCTTGTTAAGCTAAGTTTATTTCTGGTCAAAATATTTTATATTTTTATTAAATCATTTTCATTCATAACTGAGCCTGCTCTACTTAGTGTTAGTTTTCTTACATGGTTTAATTAGGGAGGGGGGGAGGGGTAAAAATTTAATTTAAAATAGGAATCAGTTTTCATCCTTACGGCATTCAAGCTTTAAATGAAAGAGTTCTAATATAATAATAATATATTATTATTATATTAGAAAAATATTTACTCACAAGAGCGATGGAAAAAGATTGAATTCAAAATCTGAACATGCCCCATTCAATAAAGTGTTTTTTCTTTATTGGTTTCCTTGAGAGAGGAAGGAGGAGAGGAGGGGGGTTAAAAATTATTTTAAATTCAAAATGGGAGTCAATTTTTACTCTTATGGCATTGGATATTTAAATAAAGGGGTGCTGAAGGGAAAATATATATTCTCTAGACGGATGGAAGAAGATTGAATTGTACGAAACTGCGAACTTCGAAATTAGCCGAGCAATCCGTAAAATTACTCCTCATCTCCGTACATCAGTAAATTAATGGCAAAATCCGTATATTTTACGGATAATCCGTAAAAGTTGGCAGGTATGAATATGCATACCGTTTTCAATGTTTCAGAGTGACCCTCGTATATACCGTTTCATGTGTGATATAAGAAGTTTAATCCTGCATTTTATTTATTTATTTTTTTTAAATATTATGATATTGGCAAAAATCACACATATTCATTTCCTGATACCATCTCAAATTTTGGTAACTATAAAAAAGAATTAGCCATACTGGAAAACAAATATAAACAACTATTATATAAAGGTGGATCAAATGAAAACAGAACGGTGATCATAATTTGGTGTGTGTGTGTGTGTGTGTGAGTGTAAAAAAACTGTGTTTAGAGATAGAGTGGGAGGTGAAAGAGAAACCTTATTGAAGAATGGGCTTGCCCCCTGTTTAAGCGTGCCCAACGCGTGATATAAGTGGGTGGTCGGCCAGGTGTGTTGTCCGGGGAGATGGCCAAAATCATATGGATGTCTTTTCCTTGATTTTCTGGACCATTGTCAACGATCGACAGTGTTGACTATAATAACTTTACCCTAAGCTTATTATGAATATTGCACTACCCTTGCATGTGTTACAATCGAAGTCATGCTTTCTGGCTTTTTGTCTTCTTGTGAGGTTTTGCTGCATGGCAAGGCGTGGCCGCATACGGCCATTCACACACACAGCATGTTGGAGTGTGTTGGAATACCCACCGTACAGCTCTGACCTTTCACCATTTGATTTTCACATCTTTGGTCCTTTAAAAAAGACGTGGAAAGGTCAGAGTTTTCACTTGGACAGTGAAGTCATGGACAGTTTGAAACTGGTTTCAATTTCAGCCAAACTCTTTCTAAGTACGCCGCTTGGTACAACAGTGGGACAAGTGCTCCGGTAATTTTGATGATTACATTTGAAAATAAATGATACCTTTTAATTTTGTGGCTGCTGTTCCATTTTCATTTGATCCACCCTTATGCAACATTGTGAGTCTGAATTATAAAACAGGCTTATGTTTCCTAAGTTTTATGCATTAAAGGATTGGCAATTTATGCCATTAAATCAAGGGGGGGGGGATCTAATTTTAATTTATTTTCTTTCTGAAGTTAAGTGAAATGTTGAAAATTCAAGAAAATAAATCAACAAAAATTTTAGGCATGTGTGTGGGTGAGGGACTGAATAATTCAGCATTACACACATACTACACAAACACACCAAAATTACAATGTGTAAAAACTGCTTTCATAAATGAAATATTCTGTAGAGTTCTTTAGTCCTTCCCCTTTTATAAGTAAAATCATTTTGATTCAATATATACCACATGCAAAAAATATGTAACAAGAACTTAAAAATAATTTTATATGGGTAGAATTACAGGATAGTAGCTATGGTTGCAAAGAAAAGAAAGGCAAGATATTTAAATTACAAGTAAAATTTGTGTTAAGTCTTTTGTGTAATTATTATATACTAGAGAAAGTGAACTTGTGTTTTTTAAAATACAAATACTAATACGTCAAAAACAAACCTACCAAGGTACATTAAAAAATATACAGCCTTCATTTGTCAGAAAATACTAATTTGAAATTACAAAGAATCAATAAAAAAAATCTATCTTTGTTGGAAAACTAGGAAGACAAACTCACCAATGTAAGAAAAGAGCAGCATAATTATTTATAAGTAAAACACTCATTTAACTTACCTTAAAATCATTTAAAGATTTAAAATCTTCAATTCCTAATTCAAACATATCTAACACTTGAAAGTCGTACATTCTACCAGCAATAAGATTATTGGGCCTTTTTTTGTTGTGGGAGCCAAACATAAATAAAGAAGCATCATTCTTTTTACAAAATAATTCCTGCAATATAAAACATGCATTATAAAATGAATATACTTTAAAACATGTAACAAATAAGCACACACACAAATAGTAATGCAGATGACTTAAGTGGAGTGTGTAATAATTGTGCCTAGAGCTGTGTAATATGAACTACTGTAAAAGGCATGTACATTTAAAATGTAAAACTTTCATAATAACAATACACATTTTTAAATAACGGGGTATGTAATAAAATACATAAATACAAAAACAGCTTGAGATTCATTTTAACTTTTATTTATGATGTAATTAAATAGCAGGGGTCAGTCCAGGTTTCTTTCCCAGGGTCCTATTTTTGTGAAATTTTACCTAATTTTGTGAATTTATACTTAATTTTGTGAATTTTTTCTATTTTTGTGAATCTTTCCTTATTTTGTGAACTTCTTCCAATTTTCTATTTCATTTTTGAGTAAGAAAGCAATCACGAAATAGAATTTAATATTTTTTTAAAAATTAAAAATAAAATGGGTATAGTTAGTTCCCTTAAAAAAAGTTGGCCAAAACTGAATAATTCCTGTTCACCGAACATCCGGGATAGCCATACCCTAGAACAATTTTTTAAAAAAATTCGATTAAAATTAAAAATATAAAGCTTTAAATCTTTTACTTTTAAATGATTAAAATATAGATTTTATAATAAACGTAGGCCATGGTAGTTTTGATTTTAAATTGCAGGTAGTAAACACTTATTTACACCACAAATTCAAACTTTAGTAATTTTTAAATATTACAATGTCTGTCAGTTTCGACTGGAAATACTCTAATACTAACGATGTGAAAAATGCAATTTTAAAATCTAGTTAAATTTCAACAATTGAAGGGAAATCAAAAATAAGTTGCAGATAATTACAGATAGGAGAATTATATTTTTAAAAATTAATTTCAACTTGTACCATTAAAGAAAAATTACTTGTCAGTGTACACAGAATATCCCAAAAACACTGACCTGGGGTTTTATTCCTTAAATATTTTTCACAAATATTTTACAGTAAATCACAAATTTATGTAAAAAAAAAAAGGGTACAGAATTTTACCGTAATGATTATAATTTTTGGAAGATTAAATCTAAATAAATACAAATGTACATTTTTATATGGTCTCCAAACAGAAAATTCCCAGTCTGTAAGATGTGCCCATACATTAATTAAGTTTAAAAAATTGAATTAAGTTATAAATTTTCAGTCTTCTATCATTTTTTGCTCGCTACGGCCCTGCATATGCCGATAGCATTACTTTGTAGTGTACCCCTATGACCGCTCTTTAAAAAGACATTAAATCCCAATAAAATCACTCCCATGCTTTGTTGTTCACTCCCAAGAATGAAAAAATGCAGTATTACACTATTTCTACCCCCCCCTTTTTTTTCCAGATTTGAGCAATGATTGACCTATATTTATCCCATTTCACATTCCACAGTGTGGAATCTCAACCGATTAAACAGGGCGCGGCACCCGGCAACCCTTTAATGTCTGGCAGTCCTTTTTCTCCCCCCTATGCCTTGGTATGTTGGTCCGTTTTTCCATTCTTATTTGCCAAAACTTTTTCTCCTTCCTTACCATACATTTTCCTTATACAGGAGACATACAATGAAGTCAAAATTGACGTTTAAACGACCCTTTACAAAACAGGACGAAACTGTTCCTTCACAAAATTCCAATCAGCATTTTTTTTTGTTGTTGTTGTTTATGCAACCAGATAAAATGTCCTTTTATAAATAATTATTTTTTCTGTTTTCTTTCATTTGCGAGATCTGAAAGATGCCCTTGGAATGTTTGTTTTTTCAGCAATGTAAAAGGGCCATCTGGCACATTACGCTTTCAGTTGGGGGGGGGGGGAAGAAGGGAGTTCAAAATGATTTCACGGTAAGGATATTATGTTTGATAAGTATGCAGTTGTGAATTAGTAAACAATAAGCTTAGCACATAAATGACGGCAGCTCACATTGTTTTGAATTGGATGTTATTCTTGCAAGTTGTTCTTAATGATTGCTTTTAGAGTAAGCATTACACGACCTTTCTACTTCAGATTATTTATAGTTACTACAGATATTTACTAAACATTAGAGAATTACGGATGCATTTCAAAATAAAAAACGACTTATTGCGAGTTAGAAAGTTTGCGCGATTTCGAAACATGCATTGGTCTGAATTTATGTCTGTCTTTAGGAATAAGATTTAGGACTAAGTTAATCATTTTGAGATTGCATCTAAGGATTTCAGAACATTTACTACATGGTGCATAAATGTGCCAGTTTGGAAAACAAAGTGCTTTCATTTAATCCCCTCCCCAACCTGGCTGCCCTTTTTACATACGCCACTGGCTTTATTCATAAAGAACGTTGTAATTTTCCGAGAATGACAGCTGTCATCACCTTTTCTTCTAGCAATGACCCTTATTAATATTATAGTGGAATAAGTCTTGATGTTTAATTTTTTGGCATAAACACAACTCACTTGAAAAGAATTAATAAATGAGCGCTCGCTACTAGTCTGATTTTTATTCCCAGAAAGAGAGCTCCTACATAGCAGGTGGAGGGAACTTAGGAGGAAGAACAAACAAGTACAGGCGTCTGCTTCAAACTGCAATCGTAGGCGGTGTAATTTAACCCGCTGGCTTAGGGTCTCCAATCAACCTACCTCCCGTCATCATCATCAACGTCGTTTACATTTAGGCCAAGATATTGTTGGGTGACGATTGGCGATCGCTAAATGACAATAATTCCTAAACTCAATTGAAAAGTGCAATAGTTATTTTGTGAAACGGCCATTTTGGTCAAACTGAATTTTGTGAAGGGTCCGTTTTTCCGATATTGAATTTTGTGAAGGGTCCGTTTGTAACTTGTTGAATTTTGTGAAGGGTCCGTTTTCGGACCCGATTTCGACCTGGACAGACCCCTGAATAGAATGACGTAAGAAAGCCTATTTGCTCTAGTGTAAATATATTTTGCTCAGAGGGTGGTGTGTTATCCTGTCCTTGCATTCAGAGACCAAAAACGGCCAGTGACAGTCGCCTTTGATTCTTGCAGTTAAGGTCAAGTAAAATAAAAACCTCTTTCAACTTTCAACAGAGTCGGCATTCTTTTGTTTTGTATCATAAACCTAATTGCAGCCATGGCGGATACCTGTTTTGCCACACCCTCATTATGGCAATGCGACATAGTAAACCTTTCTAAAAAACTGCTTAAAAATACTCTTTTTTAAGAAAATGAAAAACTCATTCACTTTTCGGATTGCATGCTTCTTTTTAACTAAGTTTTTACCCATCACAAACTACACACTGACAAGTTAAGCAGAATTAATAGGAATACTTGACAAGTAAAATGAGGCTTGAATAGCATTGTTGTTCATGAAAGTTAACTGGAACCTGAGGAAAATGACTTCTCATTTTTTTTTTAAAAGTTAAAACATTCAAATAAAATTTCTTGCAATTTGGACTCTATTAGCCCATGCCAAATCATACTGAAAATTGTATCCTATAGCTGTAAACATCATTTTATTATTCGCAAACATTGCAAAATCATGTTACAGTATTTTCTTGCAAACATCTTTCACAAAAAAAAAAAAAAAAAAAAAAAATTAGAACAACAGGCAAACTACAGGATAAATGGAAAAAGTGAGCCAGCACCATATAGTTAATTGGATGGATTTTAATTAAAATGGATGACGTTGCTTTGATGTCATTTTACGGGTGTTACAATCCTTAATATAGGGCAAATCCATGGTCTGTTGTTTCAGCTGTGTATTAGGGTATCCCTTATACGAGCCCAAAACAATTTTTTATTATTATTAAGTAACACATTAAGCAAATCTATCATATGATTTCAGACGCAAATGCACAACAAAATTCACAATGTATTTTATACTTTTAGTAAAATCTCTGAAGATTGTGATGTGGTGGGAACAAACCCCATAGTCACTAAAATTATATGTTTCATTGAATACACATTGTTTATCTATCTTACAAAAGCATATTTCAAGTTTCTGTGTTGCATGTTGATAAGTGAATTTAACTCAGACATTCACAAAGAAATGCAAAGTCACATTTTTGTTTTTGTCATCATGGAACAGGTAACATTATTCTAGAGAACTGATATTTGTCTGAGGAATTCAGGCTCAAGTAGAAAAAATTTAGAGGGTAAGCTTAATGGTTAAAAACAAAATTCTGAAGTTTTTTTTTTTTTTTTTTTTTTAATGATCTCCTTAATTATTTCTGCTATTCTACTTCTAATTCTTTTTCACACACAACAAAAAAGGGCTTTATAAGAACTTTTCAAAAACTAATTTTTTAATATTTCTTTTTATTCTTTCAATATTTAAAAATGTAATAATTAATCTAAAATTAGTTAGAAAGCCTTTTTTGTACACAAAATAAAAAATATTTTATAAACTCACCAGTGGTGTAGCATCTTCCATCGGTTTCATATCCTTTTTACTAAAAAAAAAAAAATAAAATAAATAAATAAAAAAAATTATAATTTAAAAAAATATGTAGTTTCATAAACTAAAGTAAATATAATACAAAAACACATATAAGCACAAAAAAATATTTAAAAAAAAATTGAAATGAAAATAGCATACTTATTAAACATTACTGAAAGAGGCTTTTTCAAGGCTACCTGCCAGAGAAAAAAGAAGAAAAATAATATAAAATTAAAAAATATACATATACAAATGCAGCAAAAAATATTTTACAATACATTAATTTTTAAAATAATAAAAATTAGAATTAAAAAAAAAAAATAACTCAAGGGGATTTTTAAAAACCATTTATTGAACCCTTTTTGCTGTTCAATCTTATCAATGAATTAAAAATAGTATTTTAAAAAAGAATGTGGTGTAATTTGCCTTAAAATTAACAAATTAATATTTTTTTTTTTTTTTTTTTTTTTACAAAATAAGGCTCTCTCAATCAAACAAGCATTTTTGAAGAAGCATTTGAAAAGGAGAACCTTTATACGATTACGAGATCTGTCAGACTGGTGACAATATACCGGTTGATTCAAAATAGATGTTTAGGTGATTATTTTTTAAACCTAAGTGATCGAAAAATACTTCCAATTAGAAAAGTTTATCAAATTAAGAGTAGCTTTCAGATCTGGCATTTTTTTTTTACTGGGGGCTGTATACATATTAAAATGCGAAATTAAATTTTTTTATACGGTCCCTCCTTTCCTAACCTTTATATTTAGAAAAATGCCGCTTTTTCCTTAAGAAAATTAATAAAACAAATCCCCATATTTCTTAAGTGAAACAGTTAGCGAGAAAATTAATTTTGAAAATGATGACTTCCACCACTTTACCTACTGTGTTGGCGTCCATTTTCAGGCGAAAAAATCTTTACTTTAGGGGACCCACTATGAGTTCATAAAAAATAAATAAAGATCCGATTGTTGGGAAAAGCAATTAAACGCGTTCAAATGTGTGAAATTATCAGGTGCAATTTTACCTAAAATGATCAACACTGCTTTATGAAATAAGCTATAATTTAGTCTTTTAAGGGGTCATTCACTAATTACATCACTCTTCTAGAGAAGGATTTTTAAAATGCAAAAGAGAATGGCAAAATAATGGTGTAGGTCTTTCACTAGAAACTGCCAAACATGCTTTCACTCTGGAGACATCCTCTTATTGCTTGGCGACAAATGCAAACATTTTTAAATTGATATATCTCGGAAACTATTCCATGTAGAGACAAGGGATTTGTTCTATTAATTTTCTTAGACAAAGAGCAACATTCTCCTAAAATATAAAGGGTAGGAAAGGAGGGACTGTATAAAAATTAAATTTCATATTTTAATATGCATACAACCCTCAGTAAATAAAATGCCATATCTAACAGCTACTCTTAATTTGACAAACTTTACTAACTGATAATATGTTTCAATCACTTACGGTTTCAAAAAATAATCACCTCGACATCTATTTTAAATCACCCGGTATATTAATGAGAATGACACATTGTGCAACTATACACAGTACTATAAACAGTGCCGCATTGTTTAATGTTAATGGTGCTGTATCTAGCAGCTTGAGTTTAATAAAAAAAATTGTGATATTACTAGGTTATCAGTAATCCAAATAATCCATTGATAATAAATCTCAAAGGTCCCGAAAAAGAAATTTTTAAATTTCACAATGTAGTTGAGGCAATAAAGTAGCTAAAAAGCAATGAAAGTGTAGGCCAAAAAAGGTTTTGAAAATTTAACCACTTTTTGATGGTTTTAAGACTCATTTGTTGTGAGTCATGTTATCGTATTTCATATAAATTATAATAATTAAAAGGTACTTTTATGTATAAACCCATTAACCAGCTTATGCATTAATAAGGCATAATAAAAATAAATAAAGTTTTTGTTAAGTTAAAGTTTGACTTTATTTATTTTTATTATGCCTTATTAATGCATAAGCTGGTTAATGGGTTTATACATAAAAGTACCTTTTAATTATTATAATTTATATGAAATACGATAACATGACTCACAACAAATGAGTCTTAAAACCATCAAAAAGTGGTTAAATTTTCAAAACCTTTTTTGGTTTTAAACTTTGAATAATAAAAACTAATAAAAACTTTGTGAAGAAAGCACGCATAAAATGTTACTTATAAGAAGTTACGATCGTTTTGACCAAAAAAAAATTCTTTCGTTCTTCATAAGACAAGCCCTTCAACTCGTTGAGCGGAGGGAACTGAAAAAGATCAACGAGTTAAAGGGCTTGTGTGATGAGGACTGAAAGAATTTTTTTTATTCAAAATGATCGTAACTTCTTATAAGTAACATTTTATGTGTGCTTTTTTCACAAATTATTTATTTTATCATTTAGCACCAGTATTTTGAGTGTTTTTTCATAATAAGGCATCGGTTTGAAAATCCTGATCTCATAGAAAACTGTTGGGTGGAAGACACTTTAGTACGGACCATTTGAGTTAATCATTTGAATCAAACTTTCATCATCAAGGAACTTTTTCATGGGTCCAAAAAGACAGAAATCAGAACATGCCAGGCCTGGGCTGTATGGTAAGTGAAGCACACTTCCCAACAATGTAATTACTAAAGTCATTTTACTGATGACTGACAAACACTATTAAGAACATGGAATCACAAGATCTTGCATCCAGCAGGGTTTCTACAGATTTCACAGCTTTTGCATCCCTGACTTTTCCCTGACATCTATCACGCTCTTCCCTGACTTTTTATCTAGTGTGCTTTCCTGAATTTTGCATTCCTATTTTTAATATTACACCCATTAATTAATAACTTTCATATATATTTTGCCCTTTACAAAAAATAATAATAATAAAATTAATATATACAAGAATTTTATTTGATACCATTGGATTCTAACAAAAACCCTGTTTGATAATAATTTAGGATAAAATTAAGCATATTTCAACTGCACAAGATATGCTCATAAAGGACACATTTAAAATTATTTATAAGGTTAAATGAGAAAATGAAAATAAAACAATTTCTACAATTAGGTTCAAACAGCAAATATTTTCTTGATTTGGCGGCAAAATTCAATTTTTCTTGCATTTCCTGACCTTTCTTCAATTTCTTCTAATTTCCCTGACTTTTTTCCCCAAATCCCAGACTTTCCAGGTCTGTAGAAACCCTGTCCAGTCAGTAGTCTCCCCTTGTTCTCATTTTAGTAAATGTTATTTTTATGCATTTTTTTCCTGATTAAAAATTGATTATGGGTGTTACTTTCTGACATCACTAGTATAACAAACAAGTATCGTAATTTTGAATAAAAATACTGAAAACTATAAAATAAAAAATGCTGAAAACATCATAAATTAATTTACATATATATATAACAAGAAAAGCAAAACTACTTACAAAATCTTTCATGGCTTGTGTGACTACATTATTAGCATTGTTTCCTCGAAGAAACACACTCCTTTTATCATTTTCTATAAGCTTTGGCTCCCTTTTTTCAAGAAACCGTTTTCCCGGTTTTGTCATAGGCTTACTGAAATCATAATAATAGTTTCATTAATAAAAGACACTACAAAAAAACTGGTGTTAAAAGATGAGATAAATAAAACTTATGATAAGACACGGGCACACATAAGACATAAATATAATGACACACATAAAAATGTACTTATCAAGCAGCACAATCGTTTCGGACAAAAATACTGCCTATTCGGCAGACAAACTGAATATTCAGTTCGCCCGAATATACTTCAATATTCAGCAACCGAATAGTAAACAAATTTAAGTATTCACCAATGGGTAAACAAATACATATTTTTTATATCATAAATCAATGATATAGTTTTGTACCATAGTACTAAATTGATTCAAGTTGCTACTTACTAATATCACATTTGAATAAGCGTTAGAAACCTTTAGAGAGTCCTCCTACCGAGGCACACCCATCTTTAGCAGATAGCCCTAACGTAGCATTCCACAATCACACAAAAAACTAATATCACAATGAAATTAGTTTTAACGTAAGAGAAAACACTCAGATGTTAAATTCGAATTTTGTTGCTTTCTAATTTTTCTTAAATCTTATGACACATTACATTAAACTTGCTATTACTGATTTAAATTTGAAACAGTAACCAGGAAAAAAAACCTCTTAACATTAGTTCATAAATATGTAAAGTCAATTAACTGCTAATTTTTAAAATAAAATATGCAGGTAAAATATTACCAGCATTTCACTAATATTTAAAAATTAATAATATATAAAGGAAATACACTTGGATATTAAATTTTGCAGCATTTTAATTTTTGAAGTTTTACACCTTATGAAATATTGTTTAAGAAAAAACTAAATTAATCATTGCAATCAAAGTTTAACGGTTTAATAAATTTTAACCAAGTATTCGGTATTCGGCCGAATATTTGGTTAGAATTTTAACCGAATATTCGGTATATCCCTATTTAGAATTGCAACAAAAATGTCTTCATCAGAATGTAGACGTCTCCTCTCCACATAAGTTCAGCCAATATTATTTTAACAGAAGTATTTTAAGGTAACCCGACCTTAGCGATGGCAATTAGGTGAAAAAAATTTTTGACGAAAATGTCAACGGTATAATACACAAGTACCAAATTTTTGCACTGTGCGATGCCTGCACTTTTTATACGCATAATCTCGAAGTTTACACTGGACATCAACCTAGTGGACCTTTTACAGTAAGCAATAAACCCAGTGATGTCGTAAAGAGGCCTGTTGCTCCAATTTCTCAAATGGGTCGTAATATAACCAGAGATGTTAACTCCAACACTCGATTTGGGAGCACCCCGGGAGAAGAAAAAATTTCATTTGGGAGCACCTCGGGAGCAGAAAAATTCCATTTGGGAGCAGAAAAATTCTATTTGGGAGCAGAAAAATTTCATTTGGGAGCACCTCGGGAGCACAAAAAAATAGTTTCCGAGAGGAAAACTAAGATTCGAGATCAGAATTTTGGAGCATAAAATTGAAGATTAAGGAACACAATAAATGCATACAAGAAAAGCAAAGTTTGCGAGCAAACACCATTTACTAAAAGCAAAACACTATTTGAAAGCACTTTAGGAAAGCTGTGGAAAAAAAAAAGGGTGTATACAGGCTATGCTATCAGCAACTTGGTAAAAACAATACATATCAGGAGTCAGCAACCTTTCTGTGGTTAAGTCATTTTTTTCCTACTCAAGAACCATGAGTATGATTTGTAAGCGGCTTGCGAGCCACAGGTTGCCAATCCCTGTCCCTTTTTTTTTTTTCTTTTTCAGAATTATTTTGGGAATCTTCCTCTCGAAAAAGAGAGCACAAATACAATGAAAACTAAATTTTAAAACAAAAGCTTCTATCTCATTCTTTGGTTCTATTACAAATTACAAGTAGTACTAAATGGAGATTTTTGAAAACCTAAATATTATACCTCTTATACAACAACACGTAATTGGTAAGCAGTATCGAAAACAAAATAAATTTGATGGTTAGAATAATTAAATGTGTGTACTTTTAATAGCATATGCTTTTGTATCAGTAATTTAACCTCATCTAATATTTTCATATTCATCTATAATACTTGAACACAATATACAAAGCAAATGTAAACAAAAAATATTTAATGACTGTTGAGAGAAATTAAGAATTATGGGAAGTTAAAAATTAAGATTATGAGAAATTAATAATGAGATTACAAATTAAGTATCATAAGTTATCTAGTTTTCTATTTATTCTTTATTTTTATTAATTTCTTCTTGAGCTTTTTCATTTTCTTCTAATAGTTGTAATGGTATTGCAAGTCTATCCTTCCCTTCCGTTAATAGAATCTGTCCACTTTCTATAACAGCCAGTGGCAGCTCGTGACCTGCTTCAGCGGTGGGCCCGAAAAAAATAGTGCCAGTTCAAATCGGGAAAATACATATACATAGAGCTGTGGCGGATCGTTACCCATTTCAGAGGAGGGGGCTTTTTTTTTTTAAGCTCGAAAAGGTAAAACATATGAATCGCTTTTGTAAACAGTGTGAATACATAAAAACTTTTCGAATAACAAGTTATGAAAGGCGTATTGATTTCTCCTTTAAGTTTTCATTTAAAGACAGCAGATTTATTTTGCACATTGCCAAAAAAACATTTTCCTCCATTTTTCTTTCTCAAAAAGGTACAATATCAATTTATAAAAAAAAACAAAAAAACAATGCATGTGTACATGTTGAAAAACGAATTGGTCCATAATGTTTCATCTCCAAATAGCAAATCGTGCCCCTTCATAAACAAAAAACGGTGCCCGTTGCGATGATACTTGTTTGCCTATCTGGCCGGCCCTGATTGAGGTGACTAACAAAGCCCGACTGGTCCGATCCGGGGCGGGTAGAATGGCTTCGGAATGCAGCTTTCGTACGCAGTTTGAATCTTGCTTTACTGCTAACTAGCTTTCCATACACGCTTTAAAAGATAAATGAGCGTGGCAAAAATTTAACAAAGAGTCAAAATGACGTATTAGGCGCAGACCGGCGCAAAAATCGGCTAAAAGCGCAGTTCGGCGCACCCTGAAAGAGTCAAAATGACGTATTCGGCACAGACCGGCGCAAAAATCGGCTAAAAGCGCAGTTCGGCGCAAGAATTTGTGTTTCGGCGCAGCTCGGCGCAGAATTAACATCCCTGTATAACTATGGACAATTGGTTCATGAATTTTTCTTTAGCCATAGAATTGCTAGAGAAAAATAAGCTCACCGCTGTTGGTACAGTGAGAAAAAATAAGGAAGTTCCTAAAGAGTTTTTACCACACAGGTCAAGAGTTGTACATTCTTCCTTTTTTGGATTTTATGAAAAGAAAATTGCTCTAACCTCCCACATTCCTAAAAAAGGAAAATATGTGCTAGTGTTATCTTCATATATTTTGAATAATACAATTGACTGGAGCACAGGTGATTTATGCATAGCTGCCAACCTTCCAACAACAAAATAAGGAACACAGCACGTGGTCATAAAATCAGAAATAAGGAACACAGTGCGTGGTCATGAAATGTATGATTAAATATACAATTAAAAATTTTACATTAACAAAATTAAATTATGTGTAGAGAGATGATGTGCATATATAATCATTAAATTTATAAAAATAAAATATACTTAACTTGGCTCAATTACTACAATAGACTTAAGTTTTTAATGAAATGAAAGAATAATAAGATAAATGTCATTCAATTAAATTTATTGACTTATTTACAAGGACAAATGCTTTACCAAAAGCTAAAAATGTACACGATTTTCCTTTTTTCTTTTAATTTTTAAAAATCCTTCCACAGAAGCTGAAAAACTGAACATTTTGGCCTAAAAACGTATTTACGGAACAAAGCTCAAAAAATGGAACAAATCCGTATAAAACGGAACACTTGGCAGCTATGTTTATGTAAACCTGAAATGATAACTTTTTACAATTTGACCAAAGGAGGGGTAGATACAGTAGATGCGATGTGTGAAACATATTCAGTGTCAAGAAAGTCATCGTTGGCCTTTGACAATTTTCTTTGGCCTTCTAAATATCACAGGCATAAATTGTTATCCGATTTATAAATTCAACAACGAAGCTAATAATTTGTCTCGAAGAAATTATTTGGAAGAACTTGCTGTTGAAGTAGTAAAAAAAAACACCTTGTGGAGAGATCAAATAACTCAAATATACCACTTTCTATAAGAACTATTTTCAAAAGGGTCCTGAATTCACAAGATGATAGACCAGCGAAATTACCAAAAAAATCCCTAGTTCATTGTCGATGCGACGAATGCCCATAAAAATTGGATCGCAAGACTATTGGTTTGCGAAGAATGCGATAAATCATTGAGTAAAGAACATTCCATAATAGTGTGTTCAATCTGTTCCATGAAAAAAGGTGAAAAAAATGAATTAAAAAATATTTCTTTGCATAACTAAGGAGAATTAATAAATATGGTGACTAAATTTGAATGTTTATAGTAGTCAATGTTTAGTAGGCATTATTTACTCAAAATTTTCAAATGAAAACTAATTAAAAGAATTGATTTTATTGTTCATTAGACAATTTTTTACGAGAAAAATGTCATTAATTTCATCTAATATGTATTTAAATGATTAAAAAGTGTGGAAAATGAATGCTTGTTGAAATAAAGATGCAAAACTAAATTTAAGTTATTTATTTATTACCTTTGCAAATGTACTTTTCCACCTAGTAACATATCCTATCATGAAAAACATTTTAAAATAACATGTGCATTTTTTAATTTTTATTTTAATTCCGATATCTTACTAAAAAAATGGCGTAAACATTAGGGTCAGATTGACCCGGTGCGTGTGGTAACGTCACAGAAAGGGTGCGTGTGCTGAAGGGTTAAACACCAGTTGTTTTTTTTTAAGATTTTATCACTTGTTTTAATATTTGGGCTAAGCTTCGATATACACCCTACTTTTATTTGGCGCCAAATTTATTTTTGCGTGTCAAGTTTGGCGATAAAAGGGATTTTTTGGTAACCCTAACGAATTGGATTGCCGACATTGGGGGATGGCTATTTATGGCAACCCCAGCCAGCCAGCCAATGAGAGAGAGCCAGTGATGCAATCGCTCCTGCACGTGGAAGCTTGTGAGAACTTTTTTTTCACATTCTTATAGGTAGTAAGTTGATCGAAAGCGCTTCTGCAAAGGTACTGTGATCTTTTCATATTTTACTGTACTTTTTTTTTTTTTCATTTTTGGTTAGGATTTTATGATTTTTTAAGTACCTCCGTAGCTAATGTAATTGAAAAATATCAGGGTATTTTTGAACAAAATTTAACGTTAAAGTTGTCGGATAAAAATCCCACATGTGGGAAGAATGGTGTAGCTAAAATAATTTTTGTTATGAGCTGTTTGTTAGTAGACCAGGAGAAGTTTTTGGATTTTTTGAGGGAGACACCCTTTCGGAGTGGAGCTTAACATTTCCGAGATATTTTTGCTAACATATAATATTGTTTCACGTTATACATTGTGGTAACTGTGCACTATTTGTACAGGCGAATGACTTCACAATTTTTGGCTTTTTTCTTAAAACGCTCTACTCGATTTCTTATTTTTCCAGTTTTCCGACTACATTTTTCGTCAAAAATAAACGGGGTGGCAGAGCCCCCCCCCCTCACATAAAAATCCCATTATTTGTGAAATTTACGTTTTTTCAAATTTTTAACCCTAAATTATTTCCACAATTTTTCTATTTCTAATAGTTTTTCCGCTTTTGGAAACTCATTTTTATGGCCCTAAATTCTTGTTCGAAAATGCCAATTCTACGTGATTTTATTGTTTACATTCTTAACCCTAAATTTTTTGTAGAATTCTTCTAATTCTCATAGTTTTTTCCGGTTCTGAAAACGTTGCTTCGCGGCCCTTTTTACCCCTAAATTTTTTGTGGAATGCTACTAATTCGGTAAAATCATACAAGCCGGTGCCCACCCCATGTAAACATGGCGACAGTCGCTGGAGCTTGGCGGTCGCCAAGCTCCAGCGACTGTCGCCATGTTTACTAGTCATTCTAGGCAACCAGTGGTCCGTTTTTAACTAAAAAAACCCCAGTGGATTCAGCAACCTAGTTGTACAGCTATCTAAACTAGGCAACCAGTGGTCTGTTTTTAACTAAAAAAACCTCAGTGGATTCAGCAACCTAGTTGTACAGCTATCTAAACTAGGCAACCAGTGGTCCGTTTTTAACTAAAAAAACCTCAGTGGATTCAGCAACCTAGCTGTACAGCTATCTAAACTAGGCAACCAGTGGCCCGTTTTTAACTAAAAAAACCTCAGTGGATTCAGCAACCTAGCTGTACAGCTATCTAAACTAGGCAACCAGTGGCCCGTTTTTAACTAAAAAAACCTCAGTGGATTCAGCAACCTAGCTGTACAGCTATCTAAACTAGGCAACCAGTGGCCCGTTTTTAACTAAAAAAACCTCAGTGGATTCAGCAACCTAGTTGTACAGCTATGTAAACTACGCAACCAGTGGACCGTTTTTAACTAAAAAAAAACAACAACAGTGAACTAAGCAACCTAGTTGTACAGCTAATGTAAACTGGGCAAACACTGGCCCGTTTTCAACTCAAAAAAACATCGGTGGATTAAACAACCTAGTTGTACACCTCTTATAAAGTCAGTATGATTAGAATAGCACGTAAATAGCACTTACGAAAACATAAACACTTCAAATATCAATTTAAAATTCACATTAAAAACCTTAAACATCGAAAGATTCGTTAAAAAAGAACACTTACCTCTATTTTTTTGGTAAATAACCGCTCAGAAATGTCCCCAACACCCACCGGCTTATAACGTACTATATTTCTAACAAACACCCACAAATTCTTTTCTTATATTAACATAACACATTTCATTCCCTTCCATCAATAACGCAAACAATTTCAAATTCCCAAACCTGACGAAACACGTATTCTTTATGGTTGCCAGTCACAACTACCACCGGCAGTTGGCGGTGCATCGCTCACTCTCGCGTCAGATTGTTCGCCAATGATTTGTAAACAAACCATTGACATGTAAACAAGGCACCGTATACGGAATATAGTCCACTAATTCTTATAGTTTTTCCGCTTTCGTAAGTGGTTTCACGGCCATTTTTTTATTTTTCGCGCCGTTGAAAACGGCATTTTTGGCCACTTCCCTTTTGTTTTTGGTGCCGTCGAAAACGGCCTTATGTGCCAAAATAAAAATCGCCAAAAATCAAGGTAGGGGTTATATCGAAGGTGCGCCAATATTTGTTTATTCTGGAGCAATAAATATGTTGTGGTACCTTGAACTGTTTTATGTTGAATTTTTGCAAAATGTAACTGTTTAGACTCAATAAAAATATTTAGGTAGCTTATGATCAGAAATAAATTACTGAACACTTGAGTTTTACAGGGATGAGATTGACAAAAAAGGAAAAAGTCTGAAAAACCTGTGCGAACAACGTTTGAGCAATAATACTTATGGATTTAAAGTTCCATAAATATTGTAATTGCTACTGGTATCAAATCTATCCAACTTGTATCTATACCTTGTACTGGTATCAAATCTATCCAATTTTGCCTTAATAAAAAATGAAAAATTTTTTTAAAATTAAAAGAAGTGAATTTTTTTTAAACATTGAAAAAGTCTGAAGAATCTCATCCCTGGTATTAGCATGATAAATAAATTGGGTAATATGTTGTGCTAACATTCAAAACTTGCTATCGAAAAGATATGATAAATGGAACGTAACAAACTTCTGTGTGCTATATAAGCAAATCTTATGTTTCAAGAGATTTATACAAGCGTAGTCTGAAATATGTAATAAAAAACTTTCCATAAAATTTATTAAAAATAATACTTACACAACACGCTGCATTTTTATAAACTATATATTTAAAAGCGCAAGTTAAAATCGATGTTTTATAAAAACCCACGTTGTTAGTTGTTTTGAATCGCGAACGTGAACCACGGAGACGTGAACTGTAACTTAAAAATGGCCGTAAAGAGCGGTGCGATAGGAACGAATCGTAAAGGAAAATCAAAGAAATGTGCAAATGCTTTGAGTCAGCAAAAATATACTTTGGTTTAATGCATTAAAAATATTTTTCCTCTCTTTATAAATTATAAAAGCTTTTAAAAATTTACAATTCTGATATTCTATCTGAAAATTTAATGCTGGGTAAAATACAAATCGTATCATTTTTTTATATGTGATGGAATGGCAATAACAACACTGTCGGCGCGAATGTTTGTTTTGTTTTTATTTTGATTATGCTCTGCTCCGCAAACTTTTCTGTTAAATTCTTTAACTGCTGGAAATCTGAAAATTGGGTAAATGGTGTCGGGTTATGGTTATTAAAATACATCCATGTGATTTTTATTGGTGCAAAATATTATGTGGATCTAAAGATTAAATGCTTGGTACTTCTAAATTGAAAGCGATTTGCTCCTCAACGGACATATAATAATTAAGAGATAGTCAAACGTTAATATATATTTGCATTCAATTATTATATTTAATTTTGATTTAAGTTAGCAACTTTGAAAAACGCCCGTGTAAATGCATTAAGGCCCTAAAATCGAGCTGTTAAATTTATATTAAACTACTGATATATATTATATACTTTCGACTTAAATAGATTGAAAACAGTATTAATGTTATCGAAACACTTTTTTACAGGATCATTTTAATTAGGCAAGTATTGATACCACCATGGGGCAAAATCCGGAGTAAAACATATGTAACTGTATATAGTACCATAAAAAGCACACAATTCAATGTATACTTAAAGAAATAATGCGCAGAAAAGGATTATTTACCAAAATATTTACGTGAAGAAGTAATGTTCACAATTTTCATTTTGGGTAGACATGTCACGAATAGTGATTTGGCTGAATACCGAATATTCGGCACATAATTTAGGCCAGATATTAGATTTTTTAAAATTTCATTTAATTGTAAATGAAATATTGCTTTCAAATTTTGTAATTAAATATGGAAAAAAAGACTAATTAAAATTCACTTTATATTATTTGTAGGTACTTAAAAGCACACAACAGTATATTATCTGTAGAACTAAAAAATCTTGGTCATGAAAAAATATCTTTCAAAGTTAAGCACTAATAACAGCATAATTATATTTTGTGATATTCATAATTTGATAAATATGCCAGGGGATTATTCACGTTAAGTTTCTTAATACTAATTCAGAGTTCCGAAGATACATGATAAGAATAAAATAATTGAAAATATATATATAAATAAAGCAATGTGTAAACTGTCCGTTAGTTTGTCTGTCTGTCTGTGTCTCGCGTAGCTCCGAAACGGGTGATCGTAGACCTACCAAATTTTGTACGGAAATTCTCCAAGACGAGTCTCGACACACCTCGAAGCGATTTTTTCGAAATTCGAATTAGAAAATGTTTTATTTTATGTTTTGTCCGATTTTTAGCGATTTTTCTTGCATAATACATAATAACGCCGGTAATTGCACTCGCAAGAAAACGATAGTTACATCATCGTATAGAGGAGAAAATTTTCTTTTAAAAACTGTTTGTTCGGACTGTGTAACATAATTTGCAGATTTTTGGGAATTTTTCAAATAAAATTAAATTTGACGCTGACTTTCGTAAAATATTTTTAAAACTGCTGCATCTTGAATTCTATCTGTCATAACTTTGTATATTTGGGCAAAAGACGGAGCACACAATTTGCCCACTTTTAAAAGAAGAACGGAGGAAAAATATGAATTAGGAGAATTTTTACGAATTTTTAAGTAAAGAAGGATTTTCGTTTCAGTAGCACCTGCTTATGAGTTTCGGTTTGATATCTTGTGGTTTGGTTGTCATGGGTACAGTAACAATGATTAAAATTGCCAGTTGAAAAAAATAAATAAAAATGGGTCCCGCGAGCAGACGATTTCTTTGCTTGGCTCGATTTCCTTTTATAAATACTGGATTTATTTGTGAGAAGAAAAATTAAACTGCATAATCTAGAAAAGCAATTTTAAAGCCTTTATAAATAGCGCAGTCTTATCTCTTTTCTTTTTGTAAAGGGTTGCAAGAGAGGGTGACGTATTTTTAAAATTAAAAAAATGTCCATTTCATGTAGTGTCTGAGGTATTTAATGCTAAAATGTGAACCTAAAAGACAGCATGTCTGAGGAAATAAGACATTTTGAAAGTGAGAAGTTCACTGCAAACGGTCCATTTTCACTTTTTTGATACCGAATGACGCTGATATAGTTTTTTTTTTTTTTTTGTGTGTGTGTGTGTGTCATTATATTGCAATGATCTTAGGTTATTACATATATAACGCAAATTTTATGTCAAGAGTAAAATAATTTTGCTTTTTCTAAATTCCACATCACTGGAATTAATTCGAATTACACATGTGAGGAAATTTTTTGTTTCCTACCGTGTGAAGAACGGGCACGCAGCTAGTATATTATAAATTAAATGATAATTGAAGAAAATAATTAATAATAATCTATATACATAATACGCTATCATATGCCGGCCGAAAGTGGTTCGATTTTAGACCACTTTTAACATGTGACAGCTTGATCAACATGTGACAACTTGAATGACAACATTTTTGAATATACGCTAACGTATGCAGTACCAAAATTGACAATATTGAAATCGACAGTATTGATACACTACTTAATGGCAACGGCTAAATTTATTATGGTTTTATGTTAATTTAATTATCATACGTGACAGTTTGAATGAAAACAGCACATTAACATTCTTGTTAATAAACTAGAAAAGTACACATTAGCAAATCCATGGAGCTGATTGAGCGGAATGAATACTATGCACACTAAATACTAATTTCATAAACCCTGCAGGTGCTGCAATTAGGAAATATATTTGTACAGCACGTTATCACTTGATACAGTATTTTTATGAAAAACAAATTGAAAACGGCTGAATGTAAACATTAACCGAATGGCCAGATAGTCTTCTGTTACTGTTAATAACCGATGGATTTGCAAAATAATGTTATTTTAAGAAACTAGCTGAAATAAGTGCATTCATGAAAGCTGAAGGTTTCAGTCTCGAGAAACTTAAACTAATTGCTAATAAGTTCCTTTAATTGACAGGAGAAAAAAAACGGATATTCGTCAGTTAACGAGAATATTCCGGCTGCACTGATTGCTGCAAAATTTCAGTGAATTGAATAAATAATTTTTGAGAGTATAGTATGGCCTGATTCGGAAATATTCAACTGTGTATATGAAGAAGTTTTAGAGTAGTTTTTTTTAGTATGCAGATGTGCTTAGACACCTAACAGTAGCACAAAGCCACTGTTGGCAACTTTCGCCAATGTAAACCAACCGTGAAGCAGAGAACTAAATAATATTGGGCGGCGAAGCTGGACGCCTTGGCGGCTAGTCCTTATAATTTATTTAGTAATATATAGCATGGTGGCACCATTTTTTAATGAAAGAATTATGGCAATGAAAATGTCATCCCAATTAATTTTTTTTTTACTCGTATAGCTTCTCCGGAAAGACATTTTTTGATATTGAATAACCACTTTCATACTGACTATTACACAAGAAAGTGACTATTTCATTTTCTCCCAGAACAAAAATTCGAAATGAAGCTGGAAACCAATCATGTGACATGAACAAAGCATAGCAGAGTTGACATTGAATATCAAAAACAGATTTGAATGGTAACGATGAAAGCTAAATTTACCCGCGTTCGTGCTATAGCTGTATGTTCGCTCAGATGGGATGTTAAAAAAGGATGGGGCTTATATTCAGGATAATGCAGGGTTTCTACAGACCTGGAAAGTCAGGGAATATGAGGGAAATGAGTTTTGGTCAGGGATTTGGGAAAAAAGTCAGGGAAATTAGCAGAAATTGAAGAAAGGTCAGGGAAATGCAAGAAAAATTGAATTTTGCGGTAAAATCAAGAAAATATTTGCTGTTTGAACCTAAGTTAAAAAATTGTTTTATTTTCATTTTCTCATTCAACCCTATAAATAATTTTAAAATGTGTTCTTTATGAGCATATCTTGTGCAGTTGAAATATGCTTAATTTTATCCTAAATTATTATCAAATGTGGTTTTTGTTAGAATCCAGTGATGTCAAATAAGATTCTTGTACATATTAATAATATTATTATTATTATTTGTAAAAAAGGGGCAAAATATATAAAAAAAATTATTATTTAAAGCATGTAATGTTACAAATAGAAACACAAAATTCGGGAAAACACGCTAGATAAAGTCAGAGAAGCAAAAGCTGTGAAGTCTGTAGAAACCCTGTAATGGAATCATTTCACTTTTGATGAAAAAAGAGAGGAGGGCTTACATTCGAGGGAGGAGTTACTATCGGGATTTATGGTAGTTGATAATTTTGTAGCTCAGAGAGTTAAAAGTTGACCTCAAGAGACTCAGGCTTCAACCTCAAAATGTTACATAATAACTGCATTAATAAATATTGATGTTTGTGCTTCATAATCATAAAGTTTTATTTGTTTTTAGGTAGCTTCTTGAACAAAGATGGCAGAAGGGGGAAATAAACTGTCCGAAGGAGAAATTTACGAATGCTTAAAAAATCTGAATGTGCCTGTTCGAATGAATGACCTTAAGGTCCCAAGTGTAAGGAATGTTTCTGTTATTTTTATTGTCTGTGAATTGTTAAACATGGCTTGTTTTTGTAAAAATACAGTAAAACCTTTCTCGTTTAAAATTTGTATTAATTATTTTAAATTAACTGAAAGTCACATTTTTTTTGGGAAAAATTCAATAAGCGGGAGTAGTCTTAGTTGATGGATTTTATTGTTCGCCAACATCAAATCTTGGGAACTTTTCCTTTTTGCCACATAAAATGTAAACATATATAGTATATAATTATAAATAAACAAAAAACTAAGATACTGTTATCTAAACACATTATTCAAAAATTTATGCATGTATTTCAAATGCAATAAACAAAAAAATAAGCGTGCAAACAAAAATGGCTCAGGGTATATTCATACATAAAAACATACTCTCCAAAATATGCAAAATACTGGTATATTTCCACAAAACAATTAACTTAAATACTCAAAACTTCTGAAAAAAATGTTAAAAACATTATTTAAAAATAACAGAAAAACACTAGATTAAATCAACCACCTCCTCACTCACACTATAGCAAAAATACCACCCGTGAGATTTTACATGAATCCTGCAAATATATATAAGCAAACTCATAATGTAATAAAATTATCCATCTTTCTTAAAACCTTAAACATTTGAAATTTCCCATTGCGATTCATTCTGACAGCAATTCACAGAAAAATAACACAACATACAAAAACCTAATTATAAATACGAGACTAGAAAAATAAGAAATGTTCAACTGTTGACACATATACAATAAAACAGCAAGTAAGCAATAAACAAAAGCACTTGTCTCAAATTTTCCATTTTATTCCTTCTTTAATGGCCTTAACATATGTTTTTATTTAGAAACAAGATTTTTTCAGCAGATAAATTCATCAGAAAACATTCAAATGAGCAGAACTTATCAGTGGTACGTTAAATTTCTTCACAACATTTTCATTTTTTTTACCAAAATTCATTCTAGCTGTAATTCACCAACAACACAACACACGATGAAGTACATGCTTTACAGTTCGACATGACTTATTTGTACATAATATACAAATAACAAGACATTTCATTTCTTAAACACAAATAATGTTCCACAATTCAAACTCAAAAACAGCAGCCACTAAGTTCAGCAGCAGCAACAATCAAATTTACAAATACCACACTTTACCTCCTTTGTCAGGTGACCAGTTTAGTTTTTACCAAGTGTGATACATTAGACAGGCTCCGCTGTATATGCATTTTGTCTGTTCTTGCTTCTCGTTTGATCTGAAAGGAAATATCCTGTTCGCTGCTTATTCCGGTGAAAATTGGTGTGAACAGAATGAAATGGCCAAACTGCACTTGTTTTCAGCCAGTTACTTCGGTAGTGAGTGCCGTTTTATCCGGTCAAGTAATCTTTGAGGTAAAATTCCGACGTAATTATCTTTTAGGGAGAAATGAAAGCCAGTCGAAGATGACTCATTTATGTGGAGGTGTTACGGTATTTTAATTAAAACAATTGTCAATACACTTAACAGAATTTTAATAAAAGTAATGATCTATCCAACACATGGAACGAATGAGACACCTGATGATGATGACGACGATGTACACCCGAACGGTCTATGTTTTGCAAGAGTAGATTTGCTGAATGTTATAGACACTTTATAGGTAGAGTATTTGAGGAAACAACGTAAATGATCACCCTTTTCAACATTAAGAGAAATTCAATTTATGCTACATGACATAGCTTTGAACCCAGGTTTTTTTTTTTTTTTTTTTTTTTTTTAACCCAATCCAGGTGGGTTTTATTGGTATTTTGGGGTTTTATTAAGATTTTTTTATAGTATAACAATTTTTGGACTTGAATTTTATAGTTTTATTTCAAAAGAGAACAATTTTAGTCTAAAAGAAAACTTTCATTACAAAATAAATAAATTAATTAAAATATAAAAATAACTTCAACTTTGATGCAGTACCATCTTTTTCTGCTGGCATTCATAAAAGGCTCCTAATTTGTTTTATGACCATAGATAAAAGTATATTATTGCTTACTTAGAAAAATATGTTGTTGATGATTGGTTGTTTTCTATTACTTTTTAAATTTATGAAATTTTTTACCTTTATGTTTTCTAAATCATAGTTAAATTTTCTAGTTAGAATAAAAGTTAGTAAACCCTTTGCAGGCCAACTTACTACAGAACTACTATTAATTTAATAATTTTCTTCATAGTTATTCATTTTTGCTTTAAATATATATTTCTTTTTACTAATCTAAAATAAAAATCTAGAATTAATATGTCTGATATTAAATAAGTTTAAATTCTACATGCTGATTCAATTTCTGCCCTTAATTTCCATTTATTTTGCTGTTTAGCCTTAATGTTTTGCTGCAAAACCGTATGTATTCTGCTCTTAAATGTGCCTTCAAATGACTATTTGTGTCGTCCCTGTTCATTACTGACTTTGTATCTTTGAATTATTTGTTATTTAATGTCTTCATTTTATATCCCTATAGCGGGAATTCATTGTTCGAGTGTTTGAATGTTTCTTAAAAGACCTACAGATTGACATTACAAGCCCAGAATTTGTAAGAATTTTATTTATTATTATTATTTGTATTTATAGATTTTAAATCCAAGTTGTAATATTTTTATTGGTTGAATTTAGTTTATTTATGATTTTAACTCAGCATTTATTTAGTATTTAAAAAAAAAAAAAACTTACCTTGAGAGTTATGAGTTATGATTACATGAGAGTACTTCATTTTGAAAATTTAAAATAAACAGATGGGTCGAAATAACAGTTTGCATCAATTAATATTATGAATCTGGTCAGGGTGTCAATGATTTAAATCAGTTGATTTTAATCTTAAATGTCTTAAATGAATTGATTTTTTCAAAAAAAACTTTGATTTAAATCAGGGATCAGCCTCTAGTCCACGGGCCATTATTGACTGATAATACCCGCTCCATTCACCTGCCAAACAGGGTTGTGTTTTTTTTCATGAAAACTGGTTTTCGACATGACAGAGGTAAAAATTATGTTTTTACCTGTAAAAACTGTCAAAAACCTACTTTTTCTTTATTTTATGGTATTGTAAACAGTAAATTTCTGTATAAATTTTTCTTAGCTATTAAAAACTATAATTAATTATAGTATTATGAACATAATTATTAATTTATTGTATTGGTAAGTTGAAAACTAACTAAAAATATAAAATATTAACAGTTATTAAAAATTTTGATACATACCCCAGCAGCACACTTATGTTCCAAGTAAGAACTGCGAACGATAAGTTTAAACGTTCACGGTACGTAAACAAAAAAAACGCTCTACTAACGTCTATGTGTCCGGGCAGCCAACGTGTTTAAAACGTAGAAAACTAGTTCAAATTATGTACTTCCCGAACTCATCCAGAACCATTAAATGTTTCGGTAGGGCATTCACACAGTGTTTAAACTACGTTTTCTCGTCCCGATAGCACAACAAATTTGCATCCATCTTGCAGTAAGCTTGATTTAACAAGTCAATAAACTTGCATTAAGCTTGATTATTTCAAGCGTGTAAGCTTAATGCAAGCTTGAATCAAGCGTTCAAGTTTACACTTGCCTAATTTGCATTAAGCTTGACATAGCAAGCTTGATTCAAACTTACTACACTCTAAAAAAATTTCCTAAAAAAAAAAATAATCCTAAATACATTGGGTGCCGAACTCGCCCAATATATTTTATTTTTCCACGGATTTCCCCGTCTACCCTGAAACCTCAAGTTATTTTAGCTTTCTGTCTAGCGTCCGCAACTGGGTTCACTCTCGGTACCTAAGGTGTGCGAAGCAAGCGTCCTATCTACAGTGCAAATCTGACTTGAGGAGAAATGACTAAAGTTTGAAGTGACTGTTATGGTAGTCACGCCGTTGTTTAGGGAGATAAATCAGTCGTTCCCATGCCGAAATACATCTCTTATTTTTCCATAGGATGAATCAAAATTAAAATAATGTTATATGTGATTTATAGACTCTACTACTAGGGAAGTAAGCATAATATAAACTTAAAAGCAGCACGTGTTTTAAAACTTTCAATATCGCAACACTCATGTTGGGCAATATTGGCCAAAATTGAGACAAACGACTGATTTTTAAATCAGTTTTGTAGTATATTTGTATTTTATTTTGAAGAATTTCAATATTTGAAAATATAGAATCTTTTTTTTTATTCTATGGTCAAGTACATTTATGACTGATGATAAATTATTTGTTATGTGGCTTTCCAAATCAAGCAGTAATGAAGTTGTATTCAAGCTTGACAGTTCAAATGAATTCGGCTGGAAAATATTGGCTGACTCATTTTTTTGTAATCTCCAAGCTTGTTGTACACTTAAAATGAATTGAACTGTCAAGCTTGCATTAATACGTCAAATTGAAAGAAATGTCAAGCTCTTTTTAAGCTTATGTGCTGTCTGGGAGTAACACAAATTGTAAATTATGCAAAAACAAAATACGACCAACAACAATATGACGAGGAGTGCAAAATGATTTTGCCGCTTGCTTCTCAACACCGGGATGTTGCCAAACAGATGTCTGTAAAACTTTATTAGATGCCAAGTGAATGACTCATTCCAACGTTTCAGGAATAATAAATTCAACACGTCTAGTAGAACGTGTTGTCAAACATTGCTTTTAAACTTAATACCACCAGTACTTTTGTTATGCGTTGAGTATGACAATTTATGAGCACTGCTTTTGAACGGTTTCAGCAGCACTTCCGATGCACGTCAAGTAGGACGGGTTATCAGGCATAACTTTTGAAGGGTATCAACAGCACTTCTGTTATACGTCGAATAAAACGTGTTATTAGGCATAGGTTTTGAACGATAATACCAGCACTTCTGCTGCACGTCGAATAGAACGAGTTATTAGGCATTGCTTTAGAACGGCATCATTAGTTGCACGTCTAATAAGACGTTATTTATTCACAGTTTTTGGCAAAAGATAGCTTAGTACAATTTTAGAACGTTATACAGAATGTTCAAACTTTACCTGAACGCTTTTCTTACTATTCTGAATGTTACTAGACGTTCATAGAACATTCTTGTGCTGCCTGGGTACTTTTAAGTTTTTGCGATGAAATTTAAAATCAGAATTTTGCATTTATAAAATATTATTACTTTTTGTATTTTTAAATACACATCGATGCCTGAATAATCTTAAAATATTTATCCAAAATTTATAATCATCCCAAATATAAAACAAATAAAGAACCACAGCAACTTTTATCAAACTAAAACTGTCATTTCATTAAAAAATTCTCATCAATATAAACCAAAAATGTATGTAAAATGGCATTTTTAGCAATCAGAATTGCTGCTTCGAAGCATGTGATAGAAAGTTTCTCAAGTTTGCTTCTTTAGTGTTCTTTCCTACAGCAAAGATTTTACAAAAAATTCTAAGGCTAGATAACTTGTACTTTACATCCTCCCCCCCAATGAAAAAAATCCCCTAATCAGAATTTCTAGTGTGTAATACATAAAATTCTTCACAGTATTCAAAATTAATAATGGAATGTATCGTAAAATAAAACCTGTAAATGTAAAAATAAATAAATAAAAATCATATTTATTTTACTTACAATATATAAAATTACAAAGTAATTATGTTGGGAAAATGTAAACTTCCAAATTATATTTTTTAGTGTTAATCCAGTTATTTTTGTCAAATACCTTTCATAACCTTTTTTTAAACTTATTGTTTTAAGATACGATCGTTATTTAAATTAATATTAGCCAAAATAAAGTTAATATGCAATGTTACCAAAAATTTGGGGTTTTGACTGTCTTTGATATTTTTGATAAGGAGGTTTTTGACACAACGGTAAAAACATGGTAAAATCCGGTAAAAACCGTCATGCATCAAAATCTTGCCAACCCAGTTGCATATTGAAAACATGAATCAGAATCCATCAATTCAATTTTTAAGGATCAGAATAAATCAGAGCCTGATTATGACAAACAGGATCCCCAGGCATTGATGAATTTGGGGGCCCCCATCCATGAATTTTTTGTTTTTCATAAAATTTTGATATAAAAAAAAATATTTAAGAACAACATTTGATATTGGGTGCCCTTTCAAGCTGAGGCCCTGGGCAAAGTCCCGATTTGCCCATACGATAATAAGGCTCTGGAATAAATTGTGAAAATTTAATTATTTCAAACTTGTGTGTGTTTTCAATTTCATAAACATGGTACTAGAAAATGTTCAGTAATATTTTAATAATTGACTTTTATTAATATGTGCCACCCTAGTTTCAAAAACACTTATTTGATAACTGGGTACTTCCCCAATATTGTGAGTGTTTATGTACACAATAAGTTTGGTCATAATTACACAAAAAAAATGAGTTAGGCCAAAGGGTTTTCTTCTTTTGTAAACAATGTAACATACTATTTACAGAAAAAGAAAACACTATTCACCTAAATCAATTTTTTGTTTGGTTTTGATCAATTGAACTTGTTGCAGACATTACACAAATGCTCGCATTACTGTGGAATCACCAAGTTGCCTTTTCTATGTGTATCATCATATTTTCAAGAAGTTTAATTTGCAAAGAAACCTATAAATGCATATTTGGAAATGTGCCATCACATCCATCAATCAGTGTTTAGCTAAACTTATTTTAAAAAATCTGATCTAATTATTTTTTTAAAATCTGACTTTAGTTTAGAAAATCTGATTTAAACCAAAAAATCAGATATAAATTTAAAAAATACATTTTTTTTTAATCTTCTGAAATCTGATTTAAATCAAAAAATCATATTAAATTTAAAAAATGCATTTTTTAAAATCATGGTTTCTTTACAGACTGAATCTGGTAAAACCATTTCAATTTAGGTTAACATGTCATCAGTGGTGAAATATGAAAGAATTATTCCTGTCCTAGTGTTATAGTAGAGCTGTATTACACCTGACATAATACAGTGAATTCACCTCTTATGAAATTTCAATTTTTGTTAGAATTTTTACAAAGATTTACGGGAAAAAAAAAAAAAAAAATCCAAGTGTTTTCATGTCCTTTATTTCTAATATTTCAGCGATATATTTTAGAATGAATATTTGGCCACTATTCATTATTCGGCTGTTTTGCCAAGTATTTAAAGGGCCAAATATTCAGTTGGCTGAATATTCGGCAAGCCAAATACTGAACAGGTATTTGGCTGAATAGTTGTGGCCAAATTTTGCTACATATTCTGCTGAATAATTTCAGAACAAAGAGAAAAAAGTATTTTTAACAGGTATTTTTAAATGCATTTACAAATAATATTGCTTACTTATACTTCAATAGGTTAATTTCATATTATGAAATAGCCTAAGTGATTGAATTTTAAGCTGAATGAAAAATAATCTAATGTATCTTTAATAATATTGCAGAAATGCAGACTTACTTTGTGAAATTACTTGATTTGCTTTTCTGCTTCTCTTTATGGGATGGGGATAGGAGGAAACTTTTCAGATCCTCCATTACAAACATAATTTTGAAAAGCTGTGAAATATGTTTTGTCCAGAGGCTGTAAAACCAAAAGCATGATATGATTAAGCATAATTACTAGATTAATTACATTTACCATAGCATAGTTATTATAGTATTGCAAAATATAAGTATGCTGTTATTAGTATCTATGTAAAAGGTATTTTTTCATGAGATTTTTTATTCTTTCATGAAAATTGAACAAATGATATACTATTGTGTGTTTTTAAATACCTACAAATTATATAATGAATTTTTATTAATTTTTATTTAGTATTTAATTACATATTTGAAAAGTGATATTTTATTTACAATTAAAATGAATTTTAATAAAATTAATATTCAGCCGCCGAATATTCAGTATTCGGCGTGAGATATTGGCTGAATGTTCGGTATTCGGCTATTCAGCCAAATCACTATTCGTTACATCTCTAATATATTTCTGGTGTCTTAGCTGTATATATATATATATATAAAATCTTGGCATGCTAAAAGGAAAATTGAGTTAGCTCAAAAAATAAAATAATAGTACTCATAAAATTATTAAATTTGAAACGTTTGAACAATATAAAAAAACTTCAAACTATATTGTGTTTGACCAAAATTTCTGCATTTGTTATCTGGCATCATGATCAGAAATTGTGTGCCAAACAGACTTCGAAACAATTACAATTGAATGTAATTGCATACAAAAATGCTGTTTTATGAATTCTACAAAAACACATCAATAAAATTGCATTACTCCAGAATTTTTGAATATTTTATTTAATTAAAATCAAGCCTTTTTTACAATTTTAATAGTAACTGACCATAATCGTTCAAGAAATTGGCAGTAATCACAATCTATACTATTAAAATCTGTGCGCGTCTGTCTGTCTGTCTGTGTGTAGCATCATCTCCTCCGAAACCGCTGGGAGTTGAGTTTCGATCGAGGTGTCCACTTATTCAAAAAATTCGGAGGAAGGTCTTCCGCTAATTTAAATTTCGAAATTCGAATTAGTTTAGGAGATACTGATAAAAAACCCCGTCAAAAACACTAATTTTTGCTCTCCGCAACTACGCGATTGTAACCCCTGTAGTGAAAATGTGAGAAACAAGCATCGAGGTTGCCATGTTTGGCGAATTTATTAAATGATTTACACTCTTGCATTAAAAATAAAGGAATAATACTTTTTTTCTGTTTCGAATATTTGCTAGGTTATTTTTTAATTAAAATATCGTCTGCGTGGGAAATCAGAGCAGGAAATCAATATTTTTTATACGCAAAAGAAAAAGGATTTGTAAATTTCAGAGACTAAAGTGCATAACCTTATAATTTGGCGAAAAAAAATGGCTTATATGGCGATTTGTGAAAGTGGATTCTAGTGGTTTGCACACAATTTTAGGCTTGGCGCAATTTACTGAGAGCGTAAAGAAATAGTATTTTTAAAAACAAGTGCAGGTTTTACTAGAATTTAGCCTGAAATTTTAATTTTCTGTTCAGAAATGATGCAGTTATTAAGGCGATTTTAAATGATTTTCATCAAGTTAAATAAATTGATTTAAGTTAGGGAAACCCCGCCAAATTTCAGAAAATTAAACTTTATCATTTGTATTGCTAATTCTATGCCCCGATTGATATGAGTTGGTGTTACGAGCGTATGAATAGATAATATTTTTTAATCCTGCCAAACAAGGTGTAATAAAATAGGAAGTCTTTATAAATACGAATGCTGTTTGAGATGAATGAGAATATTTTTAAAACCCAGTTAGACTAGCTGGTAATGCCTTTAAATTATTGCATTTATTGTGTGATTCATTTTGGCTATTTGCCATCGACTGCCGACGTTAATTACGCCAAAATGGCAGTTCTAGCAAAGTAAACATAAATAAATCATTTCATATTCTATTTTTAACACTGCTACAGTTTCCGTAGCAACGGAATCCATTGTTGCCACTTAAGTTGTTCAATTTAATAATTAAGTGAAACCACTCATTTCTACATCTCTTAAGACCCAAAAAAGTGAAAACGCATTAAATATGAAACAAATAGAATTTTAACATATTTCCTTCGCGTGTGACGTCATTTTCACGTCATTGTCTTCTGTTTTGCTGTCAGATTATCCGGAGAAGCACATTACACGCTAACGTATGTGCTGCTTCGGCGGACATAAGAAAGCAATTTGTCCGGTGCGTATTTGCCTAACCCCTCTGTGTGTCTAAATTGAAGCATTGAAACTTTGTAGGCGTTTTTTTTTAAACTAGAAAAAGGCAGATTAACGTCGTTAACGTGAAAGAAGCGATATGGAAAACTATTTAATTGGTAGCCGTAATGCGAAATGATAATCGATTATTCACATGCGCAAAGCAACAAAATTTCAAAAGTATGAAAAGTCAGGAATATGAAATGAAAATCCAAAATAAATCACCAGAGACTATAGGATAAGCATCGTGTACGAGAATGATATTGCAATCATGTACATAACAAAGGCTCTTGCAAGGAATACAAAATATAATATGAAATTAATTGCTCTTTCTTCCCATGGCGTTTGTGGAATCTTTCCGAATAACGGGATCCAATGTGCTTAGAATATTTCATATAAATTACTTTTTTGTTAAAGTTCTATTTATTTTTTCACATATCTTCCAGTTACTCCAGTTACAAGACCTAGAGCTCTAGAAACGATTTCAGATTTTGTTTAATATTGAATTTGACACTATGCAATTAATCTATGTTAAAAATAAAATGTGAAATTAGTTATTTATTTAGTGTGAATTGGCAGTGAGATCAACGTTAGTTTTATGTAACAAGTGTGCTACTGTATTAAGAGTTCAGTAAGGGTAATAAGCTTTTCCGCTTAAGTTACGTCACAAATTTTTTCATTTGCGAAAGGGACAAGATCTTCACGAAAACAGGATGCATTTTTGGTTTCTGAACGTACAATGTGCATCGATTGTTTCGTGTAGGTTTTTTAAATTTGAGTAAAATTTAATAAAGTCATCTGCAACATAACTGTGCTAATGCATTGTCCACGCTTTACAAAATGCAAGATAAGATAAAATAATATTCAACATCATGTAAAGTTATTCATATGGTATGTATGAATGCTATAAATTAAACCTAAAAAAGAGAATTATATGATGTAGAAATAAGGCATTTTTCGAAAGAGAAACGTTTCGTCTGCATACCGTAAAGTTCTTACTTTTCTGATCGCCAGTGACAATGACGCAGTTTTTGTGTCATCATGTTGCAATCGTCACAAATTTCCACTCATGGAGTCAGCTTTTCGTCAGAACTCCAGCATTTCTCCAGCAATAAACCCAGAGATTCCTATCACTGGGTTTAATTCGACTTATATGTGTGTAAGGAAAATATATGTCTCCTACCATGCGGAGAACAGGTAAGCAGCTAGTCCTTATTAATTCTTGTAATCGATTACAGATGTCTAAATGTCCCATATAACTATGGGTACCCATATATTATATTTATGGGTACCCATAGGGATATTATAAGTAATACAGAACTGAAAAATAATTGATAGATTTTGGTGTAACTCATTGTTTAAGTGTTTGGTGTAACTCATTGTCATCAAACTATCTTTTTCTGTTTTCACTCGCAGTAGAACACTGCCATTTGCTTATGCAATTGACCTTTGGCACCAGACATCGAATGATTACAATTGATGTGCTGTCATGATCTATGTTTCTTGTTTTTTATGCACTGATGTATTTTTCCTTCTTATAATATGAATGATCTTATATTTTGATTTTCTAGAGGCCTTGGGAAGCAACTAGCCACATTGAAGATGGTGACATTTATGAAGAAACGCTGTTGCTTGTCATTCTCATTATGAATGTGTATGTAGTTCAGAATAAATTTATATTTTAATTAAATAGATTTGAAAATAGAAAGAGTTTAAAATGATTCTTCCATTTGTATTACCTTATTGGAATACTATAATGTTTTATCAGGATCACCCAGGAATCAAGCTACAGTTTATTTTTCATAAAGAAAAAAAAAATTTAGAATTTGAAAGAAGGAAAAGCCACCTTTGCTAAAATGCACTCAGGTTGTAATGTTTGTAATCCCTTAAAACCTGACATTCTAAATTGAATAACTTTTGCCATGTTAACTGTAGCTGCCTTAATCCTTTCCCTCTAAGTAATTTTACTACATTTTCTAGCTTTTGCTAAATTGTGGAATGATACAGATCATTCCATATGTAACAGAATGACATTTTGATTTGTAGTATTAAATTTAAAGCAATTTGCCTGAAGCTATTTTCAAATGAAAATTTATTCTTCAATTTGTCCATAACTTGGTTAAAGTTTTTTATTTGGGAATACCTTATTCCCCCGTAAACGATATATATTTCGGTTACACACATAACCATCATCAGTCGTTTCTGGATCTCTTCCAGGAGATCCAGAAACGACTGATGATGGTTATGTGTGTAACCGAAATATATATCGTTTACGGGGGAATAAGGTATTCCCAAATAAAAAACTTTAACTGATTAATCCGCCGTATTAAATAATGTTTTATGTTTTTATTTGTCCATAACTGTTTTTGAAAAAAAAAAATTAAATAGATCTAAAACAATTCTTTTGACTGTTTTATTCTTTAATTTTCGAGTAATTTCTTTACTATGTGACAGAGTGACATTTTTGTAAACTTGACTCTACATTGGTACTTGAAAGAGGAATTTTTACTTAATAAATAAGTTATTTGCTTTTTAAACTAATGCATATGTATAAGCAATTTAAAATTATAGTTTAGAACAAACTAAATGCATTAAGGCTGAATTTATTAACTTGTGTGTGACATGACAGAATGACATTTTTGTAAGCATGACTTTATGGTACTGAAATCATTAGTGAATAAAGAAACTAGTCAGTTTTCAAACTAATATCTTAATTACGATGGACAAGGAATATAAAATTACAATTTAGAGCAACCTAAATACCAGGGGCAGAGAAATCTCCAAAAATGTGCATGCCCGAACCAAAATTTACATGCCTGAAAAATATAATTACAATTTATTGCTCTAAAAATTTACTCTGTAAAATAACTATTGTTGGGGTTCTGTGTTCTATTTACACTACAGTTAAAGGCATTGGGATTGCTGCTAGGACATTGATAAAATCGCTGAAGTAAAAATGGAAGTTTATTTTTCATATGTCAAATTTTGAAAAATCGATGGCATTTAAAAAATATGCATATATTTTTGTTATATATATTATTAAAATTACATATATATTAAAAATATGCATAATTTTGTTCCTTTAAAGTACTTTATGAATCTCTTATGGTCGATTTGTTTTAGATGCTCAATCAAGCAAGTGGCATTAAAAAATAAATACCCAGCTGAAAATTTTATATTCCCGGGCATTTCGGGCAACAGATTTTTTGGGCCCTGCTAAATACATACGGGTTGGAATTATTAACTGTCTTTTGACGTGATGGAATGACTGAAAAGATGACACTTTCATGGAATTGCCCATAGCTAAATTTCTGACATAAATTTAGTATAGCATCGATAAATTATCTGCAAAATGTCTGCCGCATAGCTGAAAAATGGGGATAGCACTTTGTTATCCTTTATCATTTTGTGCCAATCTCAGTATGATGTAGTGAATAAATGTAGGAAAATTGATTAGTGCTTCTGAATTTTTGCATGATCAGCATAAATGTTACAATTATGTAGCTAGAATGTCTAGCCCCTGTGCAGAAAAAGAAAAAAAAAAATCTTCTGAGCTTTTAAGAAGTGAGCCAGCTCCCTACTTGCCAACCTAAAAAATCTAAAAGTTCAAAATTATGTATGAATAACATTTTCTAACATTTTGCATTAAAATTGTTTTAATAGCTTTTTGTATAATTTAGACCAATGCGCTTAGTAAAGTAGTTACTTAGTGCATTGGTCTTGTTCAGTAATTTTTACATTTTATTTTAACCATATAGCAGTGGTGCGCAAACTATTTTCATCTGCGACCCCCTAATTTGTGTAAAATTTTGCCGCGACCCCCTATTTTGAGTATAATTTTGTCGCGACCCCTGCATAGACAGTAGAATTTTCTTTAATTGAAAATGAAGTTACATTGTAATTCTTTCTGGGAGTTGCTCTTATAGGGTGTTTTTAAAAGAGTGTTGTGACGTCATTGATTGAAATAACGTGTTTTAAAAATAGCGCACCAAACTTATAAACCACCATAAAAATGTTATAAAAGTTGTAACATTATAAAAATCAGTTAATGAATCAACACATAATTTTAGTAAACAATGCTTTATTTATGCATATGGATATAAATATTTTTTAATGAAAAATACTTTAAAAAAACTTTACTTCATAAAAAGTCAATGTGAAATATGTGCTTGCAAAGAGCTCATGATTGTTTCTATGTTCGGATCTGTATTGGAAATCGCAAATCGTAAGTCATCCTCTGGATCCAATCGAGATCGATGTTTTGTTTTAATGAAAATAATTTTGAAGATCACTATGCATGATCAATTTGCAGATCACTATGCATGATAACATGGTTTTGAATCCCCGTGATAGCGATCGCGCTTGTAAAATAATAATTGTCAGTTTCTTCTCTTGTATTATTTCAGTTCTTTGAAATTGCAGATTTTTCATAAATGTTGTATTCACATTTATGATCACCCGCCAAATTCAAAGATTGGGGGTCGCCAATCTTTGAATTTGGCGACCCCCCAAAATTATCTCGCGACCCCTGGTTTGCGCACCGCTGATATAGCATAGCAGTTAAGTAATTTTAAATTCAACTTTATACTAATGGCTTTCATAACAACTTTAAATGATTGACATTCAAATCACATTGAAAAAGCTGTCTCTCAATTTTCTGTTTTCGTTAAATTATAAAAGGGGAAAAAAATGTTTCACTTTAGCAATTTAATTGCAAATGCTATCTGTTAACATAGCATTTTTATATTTCTACCCTTTATACCAACCAAAACATTTGTCCTTGACCATTTTCTATATATGTGTATTATTTATCGAGTTATTTATTAATTTTAACCTTTAGACTCTACATTTTTCAGTGTTCTTATTGTAAATAAGTTTGTCAAAACTAGCTCTTACTTTTGGTTATGTAACACAGTAATTTATAATTCTAATGTTACTTGTGTTTTCTTTAGAAACTATATAATTAGTCCATGTGGAGTAAATATTACCATCAAAGATATTGTTGAACCAAGTAAGTCTGGATTAAAACTGTTCAGTTTTACTTAGTTAATTAGCCTGTTCTTCTTTCATAAGAACCTGTGAAAATAAAAAGTATATGTATTTTGTATGTATTATAAAAATGAAACTGAAATTTAGAATTTGGGAACCATGAAATCTTGCTAAAAATTATTCAGGATCTCTGTAAATACAGGTTTTACTTATTTGTTTTACATCCTACCAACTGTTAATTATTTTTTAATTGCTTAATCTGCTCATATTTCCTCTAATTTAAGACTTCTAAACGCATCATGCCAAATTAGTAAGTTATAATTATTCTGTAGTAGATTTTTGAAAAATTAAGCCCCAGCTTTTAAAATTATAAGTTGATGATTAAATGAAGAAGTTCCTTTCTCTTCATTTTGCTTATTTTATTTTATTTTTTACGTATTTGTTAAATGTAAATCTTAAAAAAAAATTCCTTGCCATTCTTTTTTTTTTTTTTTTTTTAAAGCAGCTAGAAAGATTTTTAAATTGATACAAATTCTTCGAAATATTTGTTTATTTATTTGACTTGCAGAATGTAAACAACTTTTTGATTTTGGACTATCTTATAGGAATAGCAACTGCCAATATTTTAATAGTAACACTTTTATGAACTTATTTATTTAGAACCCAAAAGAACAAAAAAGATATTAAACTATCTTTTGGTATTTTGGATGTACTATCTCCAGAGATTTGCTCGCTTTTGTGATATTGAAGCAACATTTGTAAGTATAACTTATTTTTTAGAGCTATTGCTTTATTAATTCTTTTAAAATGCTATTTTGTTCATTGGTTTTTCTGTCAGTATATTTTTGTGGACTGATTTGCATTGACACTTTTTTATTGTATTTTTCAACAGACTGGCTATATAGGGCAAGCGGGGAGAGGTAAAATATTAAAATTTGAAATTTTTGAAGATTTATCACTAAGTTTGGTGGCAAAAAATAAGTCCCCAAAACTGAAACTAGCTTGACGATACATCTTCCAAATTAGGCAAGAAACTAAAAAACTCTACAGTTTATTACAAATGAGAAATATAGTTAGAATATGCCTGACATAGATTGTAAAACAGTTTTAGTAAACAATTTTAATCTAGCTTTCAGTTCCAAAGAAGTGTTTTATGGAACAAGGGAGACAAGTACAGTTATACTCATGGATTGTGAAACAAAGTTATGCTGACGAAGATTGTTAGTTTTAGTCGGCGACTTTAATACAAATTTTAATTCTGGAAAGTGTTTTATAGAATGAAAGAGACAAACATGGCACACTCATGGATTATGATGCATATTCCAAACCCTATTTATGAAGCTGAAATATATTTAAAATATGCTTAGCGACAATTGTAAAGCAGTTTTAGTTGGCTAATTTAATGTAAATTTTAATTCCAAAGAAGTTGTTGTTCTTTCTGATGCCCCCTGACAGCCGCAATGACAGTGCCATCTCCACAGAGTATCATATATAAAAATCCAGACTGAGATTGCAAAGTTACATTATTTTTTGGTAGCTTTAAAGCGTCTGGTAAAAGTTACTGCTGATGGAAAATGTCTGGCAGTATTGATTATTAATTTTTAACAATATTTTCTAAAACATATGTAAAAATCAACACTGAGACTTTAAGAAATGTTAGTAGTGTTTTTATCTACCTTTAGCACCTGGTACCTGTAAATTGGCCGTCGGCCCAAGCTAGAAGGTATGCACACACTATATATCTGAATATATACTAACACTACTTTATTCCATGCATTTTATTTGTGAGAATATAAGTAACGTCTGGGATCTTGGAATATTATAGCTGTTATATGTGTTTTATACAAAGTTCTTTAATTTGTTTATGATTATCTATTCTGTTGTGATTTGTGGCAGTAACTTTTTAAGTTTCTTCAGAGAGCATTAGCTATCGTCATTCTAAATTTCATACAGCGTGATCGAGTAATAAACATACAAAGTTTTACATTTGTTATAATAAGATTGACTAAATAACCCTTTGAAACATTCAGTGATCCTAAATCTAAAGTTAAAGAATTATTCAAAATTTTAGTGGTCCTTTAGGCATTGAATTATCCAAGTTGTACTGTATTTAATGTATCAGAAAGTAATCTCTTTTTTTTTTTTTTTTTAAACATAACCCCTTTACAGTAAATTCAAACAAATAAATTTGAAACTAATTCTTTATGACAAAGCAATCGTACCTAAACAGTGCTCTCATATTTAGTAACATTTTAAAGCATGACTTCAAAGATAATTATTATTTTTCTTTTAACGAAAAGATATTTGAAAAAAGAAGAGTGACCACCTAGCATCCTTGGAAAGATAAATTTCAAAATGTCCTAAAATTGCTTTTTCGTTATTCATTTGTGTTCTATTTTACTGGAAGAATTTTATGGATATCTACTATTTTTCTTCCTAAACAAGAGGATGTGTGAAAAGAATTTTTTGTCCCCCTTACCCCCATCAGTTATGAATTTTGGAAAATCTTACCTTATTAAGCACCTGTGTTACAAACCTCACATGCATGACGAAATTCATATTGTCCATTTTTGGCTAGGCAAAATTTTGACATGCACAAAAAACACCATTACCTTCCAGTACCCTTAAACCTTAGAAGCACAAGCATTTTCACAATCAATATAGAGGACCAACTAAATAGACTGCCCAATGCTGAAAAAGTTCAGCCATTGCCATCGATCCATCAATCAACTGTTGTTGGTATCTAAATGGATCGATGGCAGCGGCTGCACTTTTTCAATGCCGAGACCATTTAATCATATTTCTTTGCAACTAGCAGTGAAAGCACTGATATGGACTGGTTTCAAAGTGCAATCATCACACATCAAAAGGTTAATACTTGCATGATTTTTACTTTCCGAACATGTACCATGTAAGGAAAGTATTGTAATCATGAAAAAATTCAAATTCGAGATTTTGGTGTATTTACACGTTTTGGGGTCTTCTGAATTCATTTATGCTATTTTTACGAGATGTATGTATGTATGTGTGTGTATGTGTGTTTGTGTGTATGTGAGTGAACACGATAGCTCCTGAACGGGGCATGCGATTGAGCTCAAATTATGTATATATGTTATAAACCACCGTCGCAAGACCAGTATTGATTTTGGTGTGTATAGATCTTATAGTTTTTCTACAGGGCTATGACAAAGATTTCTTTTACATTATGGCCTATGGGGGGAAATTCTAGAAAGTGCGCTAGCGTTTAAACGGTACATTCGATTGAGCTCAAATTGGGTATATATGTTATAAACCACTGTCGCAAGACCGGTATTGATTTTGGTGTGTATAGGACTTATAGTTTTTCTACAGGGCTACGACAAATATTTCTTTTACATTATGGCCTATAGGGAGAAATTCTTGAAAATGTGCTAGCGTTTAAACGGTACTTCCGATTGAGCTCAAAAAGCTTATTTATGTTATAAACCACCGTCGCAAGACCTGTATTGATTTTGGTGTGTATAGGTCTTATAGTTTTTCTACAGGGCTATGACAAAGATTTCTTTTACATTATGGCCTATGGGGTGAAATTCTAGAAAGTGCGCTAGCGTTTAAACGGTACATTCGATTGAGCTCAAATTGGGTATACATGTCATAAACCACCATCGCAAGACCGGTATTGATTTTGGTGTGTATAGGACTTATAGTTTTTCTACAGGGCTACGACAAAGATTTCTTTTACATTATGGCCTATGGGGAGAAATTCTTGAAAGTGCGCTAGTGTTTAAACGGTACATTCCATTGAGCTTAAATTTGGTATATATATTTGAATTATTCATCGATTAAAATTTATTTAAATGCTTGGTAATGATCTTAATCGTAAGTGTTCGGAAAGTCGAGTGGAGTCACTCCAGATTTTTAAAAAATGAAACATGCTAGATGGTTGGATGACATTTTTATATCTTCAACATTATTATTAATTTTGTTATGGTGATATCAAACAACCATTAAACTCATCATATGATTTTTCAGGAGAATGAGAAGAAGAGAGCTCAAGACATAATTTATGAAAATGAAGCTTTGGATGAAAAATATGAGCACATACTTAGAACATTGAGCAACCTGCAACCCCCTGAAGAAGAAGTAAGGAAAATTTTTGATTATTCTACACTAAAAGTCAAAGGTCATTGTGAAGGCAATTACAATGGGCACTAGAATAAACATTCGACAAAAAATTGGTCTAAGCTCTATATATTTAATCTTTTTCCACTTTAAATAAAGGACTTCATATTCAGTTTTTATTATATAAAAATGAAATCAGAAGTGCATTTTTTTCTAAAAATGTGCAAAAAACTTTTGCATATGAAAGATTTTGTTTTGCTGGGGACATCACCTCTTATATCAGTGCTTCATGCAGAGGAAATAATTTTATTTGCGAAAAGAAAAATTAATCTATGTAATCTGGAAAAACTATTTTAAATGAATTGGAAAGGGGCAATTTTTGCTTTAAAGCCTAATAACCATGACTTCAGTATGATGTAATTGTCACTTGTGACACCTAATTTTGTCATGCAAAAGATTAACTTTTCTGACTCTCTGAAATAAAATAGAGCTGAAAATTGCTTTAAATTGGGGAACAGGTGGATTTTCAGATTTTTAAAGTGGCGCATATTATTTTCGTAATTTTTATACGTAATTATAAAAATTTGAAGCGGATCGAACAAATGGTGTAGATTTTATTACATTTTTGTATTTAACTTTATCTTTTTGGAGTAATGGTGATAAAATTTTAACTTTGAGGGGTCAGAAATATTACAGAGTCAGGGATCACTGTAACCATATAGTAGGATTTTTATCTCGAAATTTTCACTTACACCAGGTGTCTCGGAATGCATCCCTCATGCATGTCCGACTCCACTGTATTACAATCTGAGGGCATTTGATTTTAGAATAATGTGTCTGGAAGGACTCTAAAATGTTAATTTGCATAAATGAAAGCTCATTAAATGTGTTTGTGCAGTGCATGTTTTTAAAACTTTGTTCTGATAGTGTATCCAGGAGGCGTGCTGTCGATTGCCAACGTCGCAAATTACGAAAGAAAATATGTTTTGGTGATAATATTGACAATTGCTTTTCTTAATGAGGTCCGGAAAAATCTAATTTGGCGAATGAATTGGCGAAACGTTAAAAAGAGCCAGCGCAACCCCTGAGTGTATCCATTTTTATCTTTCACCTAAAAATATGTTAGTCATTTGAATTAATAAAGCAATTTATGTTAGGAAATCAGATAGTCTTTCAATTATTGGTGTTATGGGATATTCTTATAAAAATTTAGAAATGAATAAATTATCTAGTACAGTAATACCTTTACTTAGGCTACCCCAACTTACGCAAACACGAAGTAACACAATTTTCAAATCTCATCGATTTTGTCGTTTGTTTACTTCCAAAATGACTTTGACGATTTTAATAATATAATTTGTTATAGATCTGTATTATCTAAGATTTTACTAAGTATTTTACCAAAATTATTGTTTTCTTTAGTGTCCGAACCCAATTAAAAATAATTTGTATGCACATATTTATGTGTGAAATTATACCTTGACTTACGAGGTTAGCATGTAAGTTTAGGGTAATACTGTATGTATTTTGACTGATGTTTCTGTTTTCTAATACTCTTTGGGTAAATTTTTAAATTAAACCTCCAGTACTTACAACTAAAGTAATGAGGTACTGCTGAATTTGTATGGAATGGCATAGCATTTATACACCTCAGGGAAAACCTTAAAAACTCTCTGTGGTTCTTTTACTATTTATTTCACTGAAAACTTGAGGAAAAAAGCTTAATTAAGTCCTGGAAATTTTCAGCTTAATTGATAAAATCCCAGATTTTTTCCTCCACATAGAAGCAATTATTTCTGTTCTTTGAAATAAAACATGTCTTTTATAATTTACCTGTGGTTTTATATTATCTTTCAAAATTTCTAAACAGGCTATATTGGTAAATTTTATACTAATAGTAATATTAGATGATTAAGTTGTAATTAGTTCTAGAGTGTAAATTACACATGTTAAATAGTAAGAGTAGAGTAATTAATTCTATATCTGTTTCTGATAAACCTTAAAATTTGTAGAAATGTAAATGAAAAACTCAGGGAATTTCCTTTCAGCCAATGAGTATGAAACCTGTATCATTCGAGAAAAAACAAAAATTATTGTGTCTGTATTCATTAATTATGCTTGATATGCTAAAAATGAATGCGTAAGAAATCTCAGGCATCTTAACTTGGAAAAACAGGCGACTTCAGATTTTGTTTATTTTAGAAACTTGGACATGTCTATAGCAGGTCTTTTGTATTGTTTGTCATTTACAGTTTCTGGAAACATCAATGGAAAGCCCTAAAATTTAGTTAAAAACTGGAAATTGAATAGATGATGTTTTTGACTCTCTAATGTGAAAGAAGACCTGTTGTGTCCTTTGTTTTTTATTTGTCTTCAACACAAGCCTTTTTAATTGGTTTATTTTATTTATTAATAAACCAATATTTGCCTATATTTGATTTTTATTTATGATATTTTTCAGATTTTAAAATTTGTCACTGGTTTTTTCAACATTCATATTTTTTCTCTGTAATTTTATTTTGAATTATTATGTTTTACTTTTTAAAATCATAACATTGATTTAATTTTCATTCATATAGTTTGTTTACTTAGCAAAAACCATTAAGTTGCAATGTATTTTAAATCTTAGTGCATATTGCTCCTAGTTATACATAACAAATAAATAAACTACTTTTATCCATTATAAGAATGTCACATCCTTACTATTGCAAACATGCATCACTGATAAAAGGCTTGTTAGTATTCTAATACAAGATGATTTTAAAAACATTAATTTGGTACTGGCCTAAATATATTTATTGATAGTAAAAATACCTTTATGGACTAAGTTTGAGACCAAGAATTGATGGATTAGGAGATTTTTGCAGGTAGCACAGTCAACTCCGTATATAGTGAACCTAGATATAGCGAACTTTCGGCTATAGTGAATGCATTTCCTTAGTCCCGATTCACATACATTAGAAATGTACGTAGCATTTTTTGGTTTTAGTGAACTATAGTGAGCTTAAAAATTTCTGTACGGTAAAGGCAATGTTGTTCGATTCCCACGAAGAGTGTCTCTTTTGTGTTCAAGTAGAGAGAAATATTATCAAGCATCTGTTCTGAAATACAAGTGAATTGCCAGTGTCTAGACTAACTTATTTATACTAAGCAAAGGGGAAGGAGCTGGAGGGGGGGGTCATCTTTTTTTCATTGCTGTAATGCATCCTACCCTTTAAAAGCATTCATTGACAGAAGCCGGGTACTTTTGAAAGTGAACCAAAGCTGAAATTTCGTCTTGACTGGATGATTTCATTTTTCATTCTCAATGCAGTATCACAGGTTGAAAGCGACAGCACCTTTTGCCAACTGAATGGAATGTACTTTATTTCCATAAATGTGATTCATTGTGTTTATTTTACTTAACTAGTTATAGAACCATAAATGCGATCCATTATGTCTGATTTACTTAATAAACATTCAGTACTTGTATAAAATTCTATTTTCTAGTTCTGTGTGGTTTTATTGTTATCGGTTTTAGTGAACTTTGGATATGGTGAATGAAATTTGCCAGTCGCCAGAGATTCACTATAACTAGAGTTGATTGTATATCTTTGCATTCAGAATATTTGTATTTTACTCTAAAATATTGTTGTGTATTGTAAGTATTTAAAAATTGAACAGAAATAGTTCTTATTATATTTTTCTTTTTATAATCAACCAATAGAAAATCAAAATTATTAAAATATGGACTCATTTACGATACTATAGTAAATATTAAATTTTTACAGTGTAATCTTTGTCTGTTAGCTTACTGATAGTCAGTATTCCTTGTTTGGACATTAAAGTTTTGTTTCATGAGATTCATTGTTTGCAACAAAAATGTATGACAAATTATGAAATTTGTCGTAATTGAGGACATAATGAATGTGCAGATTTCAAAGAGGTGACTGAATATTATAGTTATCATGTCTTACCGAGGGTCATGTCTTACGAAGGAGTCCATGTATTCCTTAAATTATTAGTTTAAAAAAGCGGAAATAGTACTACATAATATCCCTTGTCTTGGCTGTTGATTTTCAGTTTGATAAAATTTTGCAAGGTACAGTGAAACTTCTATAAGCGACTACACCCATTAAGTGATCCCCTCCTCCAACAACCCATTTTTTAAGACACCGAATTTGTACCCTGTTTACTTAATGTTAAAAGATCCTCTAGACAACCCGCTATAAGTGATTGGACCTGGTTCCCTGTCCAAAAGTTTTCTAACATTTTTCCGGAAGTAAAGTCAGGGTTTCTACAGACAGGGAAATGAGTTTTGGTCAGGGAAAATCAGGGAAATGCAAGAAAAATTGAATTTTGCGGTAAAATCAAGAAAATATTTGCTGTTTGAACCTAAGTATAGAAATTGTTTTATTTTCATTTTCTAATTCAACCCTATAAATAATTTTAAAATGTGTTCTTTATGAGCATATCTTGTGCAGTTGAATGCTTAATTTTATCCTAAAATTATTACCAAACAGGGTTTTTGTTAGAATCCAGTGATGTCAAATAAGATTCTTGTATATATTAATTTTATTATTATTATTATTTCTAAAAAAAAGGGTCAAAATATTAAAAAATTATTAACTATAAGGATCTAAGGTTAAAAATAGAAACTCAAAATTCGGGAAAGCATGCTAGATAAAGTCAGGGAAGAGCGTGATAGATGTCAGGAAAAGTCAGGGAAGCAAAAGCTGTGAAATCTGTAGAAACCCTGAAAGTAAACAAAAACCACATTCCAAACCAGTCGCTCTACTGTAAATCGACAGCAGGTGCAAGTACACTTACACATAATGTACAAATCTTGTAGTTTAGAGAAGATATATGCATAAGAAACAAGTGATTTTACCGCTTTGGATCAGTGCATTGATGTGATCGAGTCACACAAAAAAAGAAATTTGGAGAGGAAGTTGGTAGTTACTTACGGTTGCGGGAAAACCCAAAATGCGAACTTTGAAGAAAACAGATTTTATTATGACAAATTCAGACTGCATAGAATATCAGAATAAATGCTCTTTAGTCCGATAAAATAATTAAGTTGAGAGAGAAGTACTCTGGGAAAGAGAGAAAAAAATAAAGCAATTCAAAATTTCTAAATATTTTATTAAAATTTAAATTTGAAAAATATGTATATATAATTACTTATGTATTAGTATGCAGTTTCATAAATAACAAAACAAACAATATTTTTTTAGCATTTTTTTCCTTAAGCCATCAAATGTTGATACTTTGAGTGATCACTTCTCTTAGCAACCCATTTTTTTGCAGAACAGAGTGTGGTCGCTCCCAAACAATTTCCCTGTATTTGCTTGTTAGGTTTTCACTTATAGGTAGATGTTTTATGCTGGATATTTTTAATAATAGTTTACTAGAATTTCACTTTAAACCAGAACTTTATCCTAATTCTTTTTTATTATACTCTTCTGAGTGTATGTTTGAACCTCAAGTACTTTTTTTTTATTACTGTTTTAGTTTTTGTGGTATTTGTGTAGGCTTGTTTTAGTAATACTTGTTTTCCTTTTTTATTTGAAGCTCGCAAGCATCGTGAGTGCAAAGGAGGATAAAGCTGCTAAATTCAAAGTTGAAAGTGTAAGTATTGTAATTGTACATTGTATTGTTCAGTTGCATTAATAGAGTCTTACTTATTTTATTGTTATTTTCTCTAGGAATCTTTGCAGTCAGATTATCAAGCTCTGAAGAAACAAGAAATTAATTTAAAAGAACAAATAGTAAGTTTTTTTTTTTTTTAAATTTTCTAAATTATTTTTTTTTTTAATGAGAATTACTGTTAAAGAAAGAATCAGTGTTTATTTAAAGCATTTTGCTGTTAATTTCTTTTAGTATTTAATAAATGTTTGGTATTTCGATTCATGATATTAATAGATGTTAAGGTTTATAGTAGTTTATGTTACATGATTGTCAAAAACAAAAGTGAATGCATGATCGAAGTTAATGCAATTTTGTAATATTCCTGTATATCTTGAAGGTAATAAAAAACCTTATTTAAAACAACTTAATTTCTTACTTTTTAAAAATTCATTATTATTTTTTTTCTCTCTAATAACTGCTAGACCTGCACTGAAATTTATTCTTTTTATTTGATATTTTTAAGTTATATTCACACACAATTTGCCAGTCCCCAGAGGTTAACTGTAACCGAAGTTGAATGTATATCTTTTCATCCGGAATATAAGTATTGTTGTGTTAATATAAGTATTTAAAAATAAACAGAAATAGTTCTTATTATATTTTTACTTTCCGAACAGGTACCATGTAAGGAAAGTATTGTAATCATGAAAATATTTGACTTCGAGATTTTGGTGTATTTATACATTTTGGGGTCTTCTGAATTCATTTATGCTATTTTTACGAGATGTATGTATGTATGCGTGTGTGTATGTGAGTGAACATGATAGCTCGTAAACAGGGCATTCGATTGAGCTCAAATTGGGTATAAATGTTATAAACCACCGTCACATGACCGCTATTGATTTTGGTGTGTATAGGGCTTGTAGTTTTCCTAAAGGGCCACGACAAAGATTTTTTTTACATTATAGCCTATGGGGGACATTCTTGAAAGTGCTCTAGTGTTTAAACAGTGCAATTGATTGAGCTCAAATTGGTATATATGTTTGAATTATGCATCGATTAAAATTTATTTAAATGCTTGGTAACAATCTTAATCGTAAGTGTTCGGAAAGTTGAGTGGAGTCAATCCAGATTTTTTCTTTTTATAATTAATCAATAGAAAATCAAAACATCTCTGCTGGAAAATAAGATCTAATTATTAGTCGTAGAAATTTTTTACAATTGTTACATTTTAATCATTCTAACCTCGTATTTTCATTTCTTAGAATGCTGTTGATCTTGATACCGTAAAAACACAAGAAAAATTGGAAGAGTTGTCCCAGCTCATTCTTTCTTCTCCCAGTCAGAAGAAAATAAACAGCGAAATTCAGAATCTTCAGGATAAAATAAAAGCCAAAGAGTTGGAGGCAAAAGAATACGAAGGCAAATACAAAGAGGACATGAAAAGGCTGCAGCTTCTTGAAGAATATCACAATGAAACGAAAAAGATCTTTACTACTTTAAATGAAATGGATGAAAGCTATAAGCAAATCAAGTTTGTAGTAGTAGTTTTTTTTTTTTTTTTTTTAGTGCCTTGAAATAAACTGATATCTAATTTTTCTGACTGCTGTCCAAGTGGCAAGTCGATTGATATTGTTTGTTACAGAGTTGTAGAGTGCCCTTGTTCAAATACAGTATAAGTGCATTTACAGGGTTTCTACAGACCTGGAAATGAGTTTTGGTCAGGGAAAGTCGGGGATTTTGGAAAAAAGTCAGGAAAATTTGAAGAAATTAAAGAAAGGTCAGGGAAATGCAAGAATATTTGAATTTTGCAGCAAAATCAAGAAAATACTTTCTGTTTGAACCTAATTGTAGAAATTGTTTTATTTTCATTTTCTTAGTTAACCTTATATAATTTTAAAATGTGTTCTTTATTATCATATCTTGTTCAATTGAAATATTCTTAATTTTATCCTAAATTATTATCAAACATGGTTTTTGTCCATGGAATCCAGTGATGTCAAATAATATTTTTGTGTATATTGATTTTATTATTATTATTATTATTATTATTATTATTATTATTTGTAAAAAAGGGGCAAAATATATAAAAAGTTATTAATTAAAGGATGTAATATTAAAAATAAAAACGCAAAATTCAGGAAAGCACGCTAGATAAAAAGTCAGGGAAGCAAAAACTGTGAAATCTGTAGAAACCCTGATTTAGTAATTTTTTTTCATAAAGTATCTCGTTGACATGCTTACTCGTTAGAACAGGATTTCTTGTACTGTTTACAAGAAATACTGTTTTGACTTTTTTTTTTTTTTTTTTTTTTAGGGTAAAAATGCTGTTCATACTTATTTTTTGGGGTGTAAATGTTCTTGGTTCCCTTAGTCCTTGAAAATCTGGTATTTACGTATTATACCTCTGACTAGGGCTTGAAATAAGTTACGACAAAAGCTGTGAGATTAGCCCAAATAGCCAAAATTATCAACAATTCTCACGACAAGCTTAGCTGTGAGTGTTTATAACTTTGAAATAATAAAAACTTTGTACAACACACATAAAAGTTACTTATCGCTCTGGACATGTGTTTCTAATGAAAATATGTCATTCTTCATAAGCAGTTGCCCATACACAGATTGGACTGAAAAAGTCACCTTTTTCTGACTGACATTTTATATCATTAAGCACACAGGTCTTATACAATAATTTTTGCATCTATATTTTAATCATGCAGCGTAGTTGTTAAAAAAATTTAAATCCAACATTATTCTAATGCTTTTTATAACAAGTTTAAATCAGTAATATTCATATAGCATTCAGGAGCTAATTAAATAGACATAAATTTTATTTGCATCCACTGCCCCCTCCTCCACCCAAAATTGTTCTGCAGCAGAGCTGTTTTAGGCATATTCTACTTTGGAACTGATATTGAAAATTATTAAAATAATATTATTTTTAAATTCTGTATACTTCAATGAAATAATTGTTTGTTGATGTTAAGTATTTCATTAAATATGACCATAGGAAATGGGTCCAACTTTTTTCAATCACTCTGTATCATAACGAAATAAATTATCACAGTGTTTCCCTACCACTGGTGTGCAGTATTTCAATGCTTCTCCTCGTCAATCAAATTTGTTAACCCTTTGAGGTGCAACGCTTTTCCAATGCTGAAAAAAGGGCAGCCGTTGCCATCACTCGACTTAACTACCAGCAAGGGTCTCAAGATCTGTGGCATGCGATGAACGTTTCGATCGTCCGCCATCTTGCTGGTAGTTAAGTCGAGTGATGGTAAGGACTGCCCTTTTTTCAGCATTGGGCAGTCTATCCAGCTGTTCTCGCATTCTTCCTTTTCCAGCAGATGTCAGTGCTGCTAAAAATAATCGTGACATTTTTTTTTTTACGGGAAATGACGTGCTAAAAAGTAAAGGATTCTCGTGCAGCTATGTCACCCGCAACTATTTTTATAGAAATCAAATCTATTCTTCGTGACTGGCAACATTCAAAACGAATGAGTTTGGTGTTCCCAGAGCGGAAACACTGCACGTTAAAGGGTTAAAACGTAATCTGCAGCAAATGTTGTACTTACAAAAAATGTTTGTATAATACTTGACTCAATAAATAAAATACATGTTTATGTAACTCTGGTCCTCAAAATATTTTTGCCAGTTTGCAAATGCAAAAAGTGGTTGGGAAACACTATTTCATCTTACTAAGGCACTATAAATAAATATTATTTATTTATTGCTAAGATTTTTTTGTAATTTTCTGAAAGACATATTATGCTTTTGGATTTGTGTTTCAGGGATACGGTTAAAACAGTTGTTGATAGTCATCAAAGAATTATTGAAGAGGAGGATAAGTTCAAGCAACTTAAAATGGAATTAGAGAGAAAAGAAGATTGGAAATATCAACAGCATCAAAAATGTGCTCAGGTTGTCTTAAATAATAGAAAACAGCTGGAAGCTTTACGAGAAGTTTTGAATGAAAATCTAAAGTAATTATGCCTTTATATATATATATATGTGTGTGTGTGTGTGTGTGATTAAATGTGTTTTTAGAGAAAATAAAGGGGAGGGGGATGGGTTTCATTGAGCCTGGAAGAGTAAAGTTTTTATTTTGCTTTCAACTCTGCAGCCTTCACATAGCATATTGTTCAGTTAAAGTCACATGCAGTCTTACGGACACAAGTATATTTTTATGTTAACACTAACAGTATGCATTAAGGTCAATTCAATCATATTTCAAACTTGTAAACACATTAATTAAAATAAAAAGCAATCCTATAACATTTAAGTAATATAGTATATATATATTTGGGCTTTTTGATCATAAAAATAAAACTAGTTGACAAAGTGACATATTATTTCCCATCCTCATTGGCTCAGGTGACCCCAGCATATAGTGAACATAAGCCAAGATTACTAGCTATATACAACCCTTAAATTGCAAATTTCAGCCACTCTTATAATCAGTGATTTATATACTTATTTACACTATTCAGCATTTGCTATTGTATTTTAAAGTTTCAATTATTATGTAAAATTTCATTAAAAATATAAATCTTTCTGATGGAAATCTTCTGATAAATCTTGGCACAAATAAACATTTAATAGATGCCCAGCCCTCGAAATTCTTACATATTTATAGTGAATCAACTTACAGTAACCACCTACGAGTAGATTGGTTGTTGTCATATGGTTGGCAATCTGCATGTTAAAATTGTCTTAAATGAGTTTCATAGTATTTAAAATTTTTATGCTTTCATTTTTCAATGTAAAAGTATCAATTTGTCTCAACAATGTTTCGCTTTGTCCGAAACCTGTTTACAATTTTTGATTTTCCTGATCTCTAATGTGTAAGAACTGTTGACATTTCTTTTTAAATTTAGTGAAGAAGCAAACCTAAAAAAATGTGTCGAATCACTTGAAGCTTCCATTAAAACTGCACAGAGTGATATAGACTATGAAAGTGACTGTATTCTTGAAGTAATTGAGAAATCCAAGAAGGCTGATGCCAAGTGTAAAGAAAGACAAAAGCAGTTTGAGTATAATGTAAGTATAAATTTTATGTGGTAATTCTTATAAGAATAATAATAATAAGCATGTAGGATTCTATAATTCTATAGACGTGGAGAATCATAAAAATTTACTTTTTTAAATGAAAGTTAGTAAAAAAAAAAAGTAAAATGTCTTTGGTTACTAAAGCATGTTGAGTTTTAATAATACATGCTTGTTTATTAAGTACCTTTTGTTTTACTTGTTTTTATGTGAGGATATATTTTCTCCTTATCCCCTGAATGAAAAATTAAAGGGGAAACACTCAAATATATCAGGGTTTCTACAGACCGGGAAAGTCAGCGATTTGGGGGAAAAGTCAAGGAAATTTGAAGAAAGGTCAGGGAAATGCATGAATATTTGAATATTGTGGCAAAATAAAAAAAATACTTCCTGTTTGAACCTACTTGCAGAAATTGTTTTATTTTCATTTTCTTATTTAACCTTATAAATAATTTTAAAATGTGTCCTTTAATAGCATATCTTGTTCAGTCAAAATATTCTTAATTTTATCCTAAGTTATTATCAAACATGGTTTTTGTTAGAATCCAGTGATATCAAATAATATTTTTGTGTCTATGGATTTTATTATTATTATTATTATTATTTGTAAAAAAGGGGCAAAATATATAAAAAGTTATTAATTAAAGGGTTTAATATTAAAAATAGAAACGAAAAATTCGGGAAAGCATGCTAGATAAAAAGTCAGGGAAGAGCATGATAGATTCAGGGAAAGTCAGGGAAGCAAAAGCTATGAAATCTGTAGAAACCCTGTATATGTTCGGTTCCATAGGCAGGGTCTGAGAAAACCCTGGTGGCTAAAATTAATCCTTTGGTGACTAGCTCTTTCTACATGCCACACATGTAAGAAATGATTCAACACACATCTAGCCTCAAAAAAAGTTTTATGAATATATTACAATTTTTCCCAGTTGCTATTCACAGGGAAGGGCTAACTGAATTAGTGTTATAAGGTATATAACCAATAAAGTATGTAGGAAAACAGGCACTTATTTCAGTTCTTGAGTGAGCAATTTTGTCAAAATAAAACACTACCTGTTATAGCAAGGCTTATTCTGGGTTGTAAAAATACTCCAGTTGAAGAAAATATCAATTTTAAGATTTTTGCGTTAAACTAGTTTGTTCTGGTTTCTTAAAGTACATCTTCATAAAGTTCCAGAATCATACTCCAGTTCGAGCATTGGTTAATGATATTTCTACTAATGCATGCACATTTTAACATGTTATTTTTCTTATACGGTTGTAGTTTAATGTTATTTGGATTATTAATTCTACTTGGCGGCATGTAAAATACTGGAACAAAAAATTAAATACTAATTCTTTTAACCCTCTCGTCACCGAATTATGAAAAATCAGAGAAAACAAATCTGTCTAGCATTTAATGCATCTGAAATACTATTATAAATCATGTAAAAATATTTTTTTCTAATGTCGATTAATATTTGTCGATTAATGTCGATAATAATAATTTTTCTAATAATAATTTCTGCATTTTTGAAGCATTTTGTTATGCTAAAATTAATTTTAAAGGATGCACATATTAGGTAAAGGTTGACCAATAAGAAAAAAACTATACTTACCTTAAAAAGAAAAAAAAAACGGTAAAAAAGCAGCGTAAATATTTTTTTAATTTTTCTCCTGAAACAATGAAGCGAAAACTGTAAAAAATGATCTAAATTGACTAATACTGCAATCTAGGTACGATTTATGCATCTAGTTAAGAGCCTCATATATTTTCTACATGAATGAATGATATTAATATCACTGAAAGAAAAAAATACTAAATTCAATTGTTTTCTCTCTAAATATTGCTATTTGAAATAGGAGCCTCATATGAGGTTCAGGGTGACGAGAGGGTTAATTGCCTGTAAAATCAGAATTTTAATCAATGTTATATATTTCTATTTACATTACTTTTTTTATTTTAACTTTCATCAAACATATAATCCTTTTTATTATCAAGTAATATAACTTCAAAACTTTAGTAGCACGGATTCAAATGAGTATGAAGCACCACTTCAAAAAGCAATGTCTGTGGTGACTTAACCTATTGTTGTTAAGTCGTTATATATTATTGTCGTTACCTTTTAATGGACTAGTTTAGTAAAATTCTTTTTTCTGGAATCCTTTAAATCCATAAAAAATATCCTTAGTTTTAACTTCCTCACTGAAAAATGATGTGAGTTTTTAAAAATGTATTTTGTAAATTAATAGCATCAATTGTCATCAATGCAAAATTGTTTCTTTTCTTCCATTGGGAAAAGGGTTGTGTATGTATGTTTACGAGCAAGATACAAGGTCGGTTTTATTTTTGAATATTGATATATTTTGTATTTTGTTGGACTCGGTTGTAGTTAATATGTTAAAACTCAATTTTTAAATATGCAACTAAAAATTTTCATTAATTTTTTCTTCAGATGCAGGAAATAGGTGACCAGTTCAAGTCAAGTTGTGATGATGTGTCAGAAATAATAAGAAAAGCTTTTTCATCAAAGTCTTAAAAATATTGCATAGTTAAAATTTTTTTACTGTTATTTATCTTTTTTTTCAGTAGTTCAAAAGATTGCTGTATTTCATGTGCATGCATTGTTTTTATGTATATTTTTAATAAAAATTTATACTACTTGTTAAAGATTACTGTTTTTTTTTTCTTCTGCCAGCCATGCATATGTGTTAAAAACTTTCCTAAAAAATCAAACTAATCAGTATTTCCAAATTATTTTATTTGATGAAGTTTAACAAATCACAGAATATTGAACACTTTCACAGGCAATACATATATAGTGCAATCAAAATATATACATCTAGCAATTTAAATATCCACTGTTGCTTAAAATGCTTGAAGCCTTTTCACCTTGAAAAATGCATATTCTATTTAATTAGATTGAGTTAGAAGCATGTAAGGTTTTTAATTCAATATATGTAGAAACTTAGAAATTGATAAATAAAGTATCATTATAAGTCTAGATAAAATGTGTCAATTCATTGTAATATGTAAAAACATTATTCATTTGTATTATTAGGAACATTTCAGCCACCTTACTTGGCCTTACAAAGCTAGTGTCAAGAGAAAGACATAAGGTGGCCAACAATGCTCGCTATGATACAAATTGTGTTTATACATATTATTGAAGTAATATTGTTATTTTCAATTTGATCTTTGCATGAAAGCTTCACAATGTAGGCTTATGCAAAGTTCAAATTTTATTGATGACACTTGTAAATTGAAAACATTAAGAGAAGAATAAGCTTTTAGATTTTAAATTTGTCCTGATTGTTTCCTGGGTTTATCTCAGATTTCTGTTTTTTTTTTTTTTTTTTTTTTTTTTTTTTAAGATATTTTTTAATGACCGTTCTTGGATTCCAAACATTCCTATCAAATTTCCTTTCCCTCTTGTATATCTGGTGAATTTTCAGGAAGTGTTCCAGAAAATAGTTCTTTTTTACAGTCTTCTGTCTGGAAAACAATTTTTACTGATTTCCATGAAAACGTGGAAGTCCATTTTTTTTTAAAATTAAAACTACCCACGTAAGTTAAATTGCGCAGAAAATTATTCTCAAACTTTCCAGTTTCAATCTTTTTCCATCCTTCTTGGGAATGACTATTTTTTCTTTAGCGTTCCTCTGTTTAAATCTGTAACAGGGTTTCTACAGACCTGTAAAGTCAGGGAAATGAGTTTTGGTCAGGGATTTGGGATAAACGTCAGGAAAATTAGCAGAAATTGAAGAAAGGTCAGGGAAATGCAAGAAAAATTGAATTTTGCGGTAAAATCAACAAAATACTTGCTGTTTGAACCTAAGTATAGAAATTGTTTGATTTTCATTTTCTCATTTAACCTTATAAATAATTTTTAAATTTGTCCTTTATGAGCATATCTTGTGCAGTTGAAATAATTTTATCCTAAATTATTATCAAACATGGTTTTTGTTAGAATCCAGTGATGTCAAATAAGATTCTTGTACATGTTAATTTTATTACTATTAAAAGTCAAAAAGTCAGGGAAGAGCGTGATAGATGTCAGGGAAGCAAAAGGGAAATCTGTAGAAACCCTGATATATTTTTTTTCAAATTTTACACAAATTTATGATATCAAAATATACTTACAAGTTTTATAAGTTAAGAGTTGATTCTTAATCAAATCTACCTAAGATATCTGCACACATTTGTGAAAAATTTATTCACCCACACAACAAATCATTCACTTTTCATCAACTATTGTAAAATAGTTAATGAAAATTGTGACTTGTTCTTGCAATAATTTCAACAATACATTTATTGCCTGTTTGTTGCAAAATATCTTTTATGTGATCATTTGGCTGATTTCTTAATTTAAAATATGCATCATTAAATTTTATTTAGAGTTTTCCACTTTGATTCACAATCACGGCTATTAAGTAAACTTTGTCTTTCACTTTTGTTTGAATTTTTTCTGTTCTATATTCTACTAAGATTCAACCTTTCATTAAATTAACAAATTTTTACTGACTTTGGACAATGGAATTTTTGCAGAGTTTGCAATTTCTTAGTATTTTATATTTTTATTAATGATGTCCAGAGAGAGATGTATTTTTATTCCATTCTACAAAGTTTTATTTTTTATATTAAAATGAACATTTCTCTATGGAAAACTGAATTAGGAGGGAATTAATTTTTAGTGGAAGGAAAGGTGGCGATAGCTGTAGAGAATTTGCATGTTCTGAGAGATTTTTGGAATATTTTTACAGCTGTGCCAATGCTATAGGTTATTCCATAAACTAAAATTAAGCAGAAAAAACTTATTTTTTGAGATATTTTGAGGACTAACCAATTATCATTCGATTCTAAAACATTAAATCATTTGCATTAGTCTACACTGTTTTCTAAAATTTTTGAAAGAAATGAGTAAATTAAAATATATTGTAATTAAATATACAGGGTATCCCAAAAAAGTGGTAATACGCTTTAATTCTTAGATAGTAATTAAAGATAAGTTGACAATGCAAATTGAAAACTATTCAAAACAAGCTAGGAAAAAAGACTATGATAAGAAAATAAAAAATCCTTTTCAAAAAGTTACACTTTTGAAATTTGTATACAGCCCCCATACAAAAAAAATTCCCAGTTGGTAAAATTGGCACCACACACTAATGAGGTGCTATACAAAATTTGAGTCTTTCAACATAAAACGCCTTAGGGATATCTTTAAAAAAAAGATTATCATGGTCTAAACATGAATTTAAATGGGAACATTTAATGTGCAAGAAATGATTTTCTTCCATAATTTCTGTACGACCCTTGAAATCATCGGACGGCATTTTTTTTCCTTCGAAAGCCATTGAAAAGTGGCTAACTCTGTACATATTTACCTTAATATCTTTGAGACCTTTTATGATGAAAGGCTTAAATTTTGTACATCACGTCAGTGGTGTATGGGTCACATTTTCCTAATTGGGAATATTTTTGTACAGCAGTCGTATACTAATTAAAAAAGAGTAACTTTTTGAAAATAAAAGAGAGAAATTTTATATTAATGCGGTCTTTTTTTCCACCTTATTTTGAACATTTTTTCAGTTTAGATTCTCCACACCTCTAATGGATAAAGAGTTAAAGGGTATTAACCCCCTTTTTGGGGCACCCTGTATAGTAGTGTAACCTCCCTGAAAGACCACCTCTCATAAAGACCATTAATTTCTGGCTACACACTCAGTATTAATTTTCCCTCTGGACAACCAATTTTAAACTTCGGATGAAAGGTAGGATTACTCCCGTGAAAGGAAATTTCTCTTTTCTTTGAAATGTAGATTAGGGGGGGGGGGGGAAAGGCTATTGCATCCTTTCCAGAAATTCTCTGCAGGGCCTGCCTTAAAGCAAATTCCGTATGCAAGAATTGGTTTTGGCGCTACTTACAATGAAACTGGGTAAAGAAAACCCTCAAAGAATGGTAGGGTGCTCTGCAGCTAAAATTTGCGGGAACTTAGTACCTGAATTTAGAATTTTAAAAAGATTACAAACTAAAAAGCAGTAAGAAATAGCAAACATATTAAAGCATTTAGTACCTCTTCATTATTGTTTTAACGATTGATTTTAGCACCGATTCTTTTAACTTCTTTTTTTTTTTTTTTAAATAACGGGCGGACACTTTCTGATTTGGCATTCGCCACTATAACGGCCGGAAAAGCATCTGCCATTCTATTATGGGGGCAGCCAACGTTATTCCTATGAAGGGACAGACGAGTTAACACTCCCAGGCCATGCCGGGAATCGAACCCGGACTCAAGGCGTGATCGAATGGTTCTTTAGCCACCATAGACGTAACTTATTACTAAGGACAATAGCTTCCCCCCCCCCAAGATAAAAAATCAAGAAAACTCAGCTATCTCCTATTTGAAAATAGTACTTTTTATAATAGGAAACATTTTGGCCTCCCCCCCGTATGTTACATGTCAGCAGGGCCCTTGCTAAAGGGGGGGGGGGTAGGGGAGTCTCTCCCCTAAAACTCGCAAATTACTTAGCAAAATTAGTCTAAAAATTTTAACGAAAACTATAATTTACTTTCTATTTTTGGTGCACTTGGCAAAATTACACAAACCCAGTTGGCAAAAGTAAAATGTTGGTAATATAGTTGATAGAAAAAAAAGAAACTGGTAAAAACCGATGTTTGATTTATCGACTGTCGACTATCGATTGTCGTTAGTCTCTTGGTCTTTGTGCATTATTAGAAGCACTTGATAATAATGCATAGCAGTTTATTATTAATAAAATAAGAGATCAATTCATAGAATTCGACAAATTAAAAGAAAGGAATTCTGGTTCAGGTTAGTTTCATCCTACTGGACTGAAACATTACATGTGAATTAATCTGATCAAAAAGAGCAGTTTTAGGGGCGGACAAAAAAAAAAAAAGTATGTAATTAAGCTCCAGGGTGTCCCTTATTTCGGGTTAAAAATTCTTTTTGCCCACTCCCTAAAATTGTTCCTTTTGATCAAATTAACTCACATGTAATGTTTCAGTCTCGTAGGGTGAAACTAACCTGTGCAGACCTGAGCCAGAATTTCTTTCTTTTAACCCTTTAATGCGCAGTGTTCCCGCTCTGGGAACACCAAACTCTGGCGTTTTGACTGTTGCCAGTCACGAAGAATAGATTTGATTTCTATAAAAATAGTTGCGGGTGACATAGCTCCACGAGGATCCTTTACTTTTTAGCACGTCATTTCAAGTCAAAAAATTGTCACGATTATTTTTAAACAGCACTGACATCTGCTGAAAAATGGAAGAATGCGAGAACAGCCAGATAGATTGCCCGATGCTGAAAAAAGGGCAGCCGTTGCCATCGCTCGACTTAAATACCAGCAAGATGGCGGACGATCGAAACGTTCATCAAGTGCCACAGATCTAGAGACCCTGTTTTTGACAGCTGGCTGTGCCGGCACAGCCAGCTGACGTCAAAATTGGATCTCTAGATCTGTGGCACGCGATGAACATTTCGATCGTCCACCATCTTGCTGGTAGTTAAGTCGAGCGATGGCAACGGCTGCCCTTTTTTTCAGCATTGGGAAAGGGTTGCGCCTCAAAGGGTTAATTTTTCGAATTCTATGAGTTGATCACTTATCAATAATAAACAGTTAAAGTATTATTATCACGTGCACTTAGTCTTCGTGCAATAATGCACGAAGACCAAGGGACAACCAGAAAAGTATCGGTACCACAGAGACCGATAATGGCTTTCATATTTCACATTCTGTCTCAATTTGGCACCTGCTAAAAGATGTTTATCGACACAAAAATTTGTATGGGCAAATTTTGAAGCAAATGGAACCAGACAAGGGTGCGGGCATTTAAAAATTTAAAAGTTAGAAAATACGGGACACCCTAATAAATATGTGCTGGCTTAAACCACTTTTCAATGCCTCTAAAAGGGAAAGAATCACGTCAGGTCAGATGATCGCGTTTCAGGGTCATACTGAAATTCCGAAAGAAAATATATTTTTTCACCCTCTAGGAATAAGTATACATTCAAATTCATGCACACTATCTATGTTTTAAAAAATCTCTGAGACGTTTTATGATAAAAGCTTGAAATTTTGTACATCACCTCTTTAGTGTATGGGGAACATATTAGTAACCAGGATTTTTTTTACGGGGGGTCTTATAAAAATTTAAAAAGTGTCACTTTTTGCATTTCAACGAGCGGAATTCTTTTAACGCAGTCTTTTTTTTTCATTCATATTTTGAACATTTTTTTTTTTCAATTTACATGATCCACTTATCTCTAATAGATGCAGAATTAAAGTATCCTACCAGCTTTTAGGGGACACTCTGTATATTGCATGAAAGTTTGTTTTTCCGGGATCTTCTATTCAGAGATCATCTCTTCTGGAAAGCTCTAACCAATCGGACATTAACAATTTTCTGTGGTCCGGACGGTGGTCTCTTCAGGGAGGTTCCTCCGTATTTTAAATTCTGCACTCAATTTTTCAGAAGTTGCTGTTGTGTTGCATATAATTCTTTAGCCATTAGCGATAAGTGGGTAATCTAAATTAAAAAGATACAAGTCAGGAAAAGGGCTACAGTAAGAAAAAATTCTCCTCATTTTCAAAATGTTACGCATTTTAAATTTGTATGCGACGTCTCCCGTGCAAAAAAAAAAAAAAAAAAAAAAAAGTTTCAATTAGAAAAATGTGCCCCATGCACTGATGAAGTGATGCACAAAATTTGAGAATTATATCTTAAACAATGCCAGAGAAATGAAGATAAATATTTGCTGACTTAAACCACTTTTCAATGGCTCTTGAAGGGAATAAAATCATGTCAGATGATTGCATTTTAGGGGAGCTACAGAAAACACGAAAGAAAATTAATTTTTTGGACTCTAGCAATAAACATTTATATTCAGATTCACATACAGCCCTTAACCATTTTTATTTTAAGATATCTTTGAGACAGTTTATGAGGTAGGGCTGAAATTTTGTCGTTAACCTCTATATACCGCTCTCGAGAAAAAATTTTCAGGCGATCGAAATCGTTATAAGGACCCACACTGGTGAATTAGTGCCATTTGAACGCGGGCGCTCGTAGGTGAAACTTCATTTTAGGCAAAAATACCTCTCTTGAAAATGTATGTGCCTTATCAGTGTTGCCAAAAATCCTTTGAGGATTATTATACGCATCAGTCTGGCAATGGACTTAATTTTTATCAAGGAGCACCATTTCAAAAATTATACGGATTTGGCGGTCTTTTTAGATCAGTTTTTAGAGCAGCAGTACCGATGCTCAAGAGCGGCGCAAAGACTATTGGTAGACATTTTTTTAACAGCGGAGTGGATATCTTGAATGATGTATCTAAGGGCGAGGACCTTAAAACAGCCGCAAGACGACGCATGAAAGAAGCAGGGAAGCAGCTCACCGACAAAGCAGCAGCTAAAGTGAAATCGATGGTTGGATCTGGACGCAATAAAAAGAGGAAGCGACGTGTGAAAAACGTCAGTCGTAGACGAACCAAGAAGGTGAAAGGTCACGATATTTTTGCTTAATCATGTACGGTTTAATTCACAAGGACTCGGTAGCCTGCGCTAAATCCGAGTTGGACTTATTTGTGATGCCCCCTACTCAAACGGCTATCGAAAAAGGACAGTTTGTTGAATATCACCCTATTGCCAACATACAAAATGGAGGACCTGTAGAATTTAACATATCTGGAAGCGGAGAAGAATATTTAGACCTCTCTTCGTCTCACATCTACGTGAAAGTAAAAATTGTAAAGTCGGATGGTGCCGACCTGGACGAAAAGGATGCCGTGGCCCCTGTTAATTTATTTTTACATGCCCTTTTTTCGCAAGTAGACGTTAGTTTGAATGAGCGAGTGATTTCGACATCGAGCAATACTTACCCGTACAGAGCCTACATCGAAACTTTAATGAATTATGGGGAAGATGCCAAGAAAAGCTTACTCTCCTGTTCCTGTTTTTACAAGGATACGAATCTGGCAACGACCGATGCAAACGAAGGACTCAAGAAACGCTATCACCTAACTTCTAAGAGTAAAACTTTAGATATGATTGGTCAATTGCACTGCGATATTTTCCAGCAAAATAGACTTTTACTGAACATGGTGGATGTAAAGATAAAAATGACGCGCAGCAAGCCCAATTTTTGTTTGATGTCTGCTACAGCTAATGAATATAACGTGATATTAGAGCATGCATCATTGTTTATTAGAAAAGTGAAAGTGAGTCCCGGTGTTTCACTCGGACATGCAAAAGCTCTGGAGAAAACTTCAGCTAAATATCCCATTGATCGAGTTATGTGCAAGTTGTATTCTGTCTCTGCAGGCAGTTGGTCCTTTTTACAAGACAATGTGTTCCTGGGAGTCATGCCCAAACACGTGATTGTGGGATGTCTGGATAATGCTGCAGTGAGCGGACAATATAACCTAAATCCGTTTTTGTTTGATGACTGTGACGTTACCTATTTAAGCATATTTGTAGACGGGAACCCCTCTCCCGGCAAAGCACTAGAGTTAAATTTTGAAAACGACAGTTACATACGTGCTTATCATCGTCTATTTTCGAGTTTTAATCAAGATAAGGGTATATTTTTAACCCGAGAAGAATTTGCACAAGACCACACCCTCTATGCTTTCGACTTGACCGCGGATCTCTGTGATGGGCCTCATTTAAGTTTACAACACCAAGGTAATCTACGATTAGAAATTAAATTTGCCAAAGCCTTGAACAAGACAATCTCCGTATTTACTTATGACGAATTTGAAAACGTTGATTGGTCATAAATAAAAATATTTAATATACCAGAAAACTTGCGCGTGGGAGTAACGGGGGGGGGGGAGGGGGTAATAGAAAAATACTGATTACATAAACAAGAAATTATGTATCATTAATGAATTAAGTATTTTAATAAATATTAGTGTAGTATAATTAAATTAGAAATTTATTAAATCTTTCGTTGCACGTATAGACACCACTACGTAGTATAATCTTAACCAAATTGTATGATTTACGACTTACACTACAGATGTTTACATCTGACCACCTCCCCATTGTGTCTACCATTAACATCAGTTATGAAACAACGGCACAGAAACGCAGAACTATAACGGATTGGAACCTCTTTGCGAGTCACCTCATCAGCGACCCTCTCCGAATGCCCCGGATAAACAGCATCAATGACATTGATGATGAGGTCTCTTTACTGACTCAGGACATTAACAAGGCACTTAAGCAGCCTCTCGTCCCGCCAAGGACCAGCTCACTACCTACCTGCCCCCGGACATCCGTCTGATGATTCACGCACGGAACCAAGCCCGTAATATCTACCAACGGAGCAGGTACCCCGCGGATCGTGCGGTGTTCCAACGCCTACAAGCTGAAACTCGAACAGCCATACGTAACCACAAGCAGCAAGCCTGGGCCGACCACCTTGCCACCTTAACAACTGAAGACTCCTCGGTCTGGAGAGCGGTGAAAAAGCTCACCACAAAAAGGACTGACTTCCCGCCTATTCGTAAGGGCAATTCATACGCTCTTTACAACAAGGATAAGGCCAACGCTATTGCACTCGCTTATCAGGAACAGTTTACTAACAGTCTACTCTCCGATATTGATATTCATAACGAAGTTACTTCTCGCCTTCAAACCCCACCCACGATCCCCATCGAAGGTGTCCTACCCTCAGAAATTATCGACATCATCGCCAAATTAAAAAAGAAAAAGTGTCCTGGGCATGATCAAATCTCCAATACGGTCATTCAAAACCTACCGGCCAAGACCATCCTCCGGTTCACCAGTATCACAAATGGTATCTTGAAGCTTCAATACTACCCTGAAACTTAGAAAAAAGCTATTATCTGCCCTATTCCAAAACAAGGCTTGGATCTCACTAACCCAACATCTTACCGACCTATCAGTTTGCTCTGCGGACTTGGCAAAGTTGTGGAAAGGGTCATACTGAACCGTCTCGCCACTCACCTCGAACGCAACAGTATTCTGATACCAGAACAATTTGGTTTTAGAAGTCGCCATTGTACTACACATCAACTCCTCAGGGTAGTCGAACATCGGACTGAAGCCGTCCAAGCTAAAGACAGTGTGGCGATTGTCCTTTTCGACATTTCAAAGGCATTCGACAAAGTCTGGCACGTCGGACTCATTTACAAACTGTTCGGTATGGGCGTGAAAGACTCTCTTGTCCATATCCTTTACAACTATTTACAGGGACGCAGCTATTCGGTCAGAATACAAGATGCTGTCTCGGACAACTTTCCTATCAAGAGTGGAATGCCACAAGGTTCAATCCTAGGCCCAACCCTTTACAGTCTCTATGTAAACGACATACCCAGAAACCAAACCACTGATATTGCCTTGTATGCGGATGATACTGCTATCATCGGCAGAGCCAAGAACGCAAGAACGCTCCACACGAACCTCCAACACCACATTAACCAACTTGAGTTGTGGATGCGGAATTGGAAAATAAAGTTAAACCCATCCAAATGCAAGGCACTCTCCATTGGAAGGAAATTCCCACCCTCCCGTTTACATGTCGACAACACGGTACTGGAATGGGCTGATAGCGCACCATATCTTGGTGTCGAAATTGGCAAACTGCTTACTTGGAAGAAGCACATAAACAGAACCAGAGGCAAGATGACCGGAGCCTTCCAGAGAATCTCCAGCCTCATATATACGCGCAAACTCAGCACACAGAACAAAGTGCTTTTATACAAAGCCATTGTTAGACCATTGGCCACATATGCTGCCCCGGTGTGGGCCTATGCGGCAAACACCTACATCAAAGCCCTAGTGGCAAAGGAAAGTAAATTTCTACGAACCATCCGTTACGGTCACCCACTACTTGCCAACAACATCATACTCAAAGACCTCTGTATGAAGACCCTCAAGCACCACTTACTAAAAATCTCCAAGAGATTCTACAGGAACATACGAAACGTTCCTAACGAAATTATTGCCACTCTACCAGATTATGAGCCGTCGGACCCACAGCATAGAAAACGCCCCAAGGCTGTTCTCCATGCCCTTCAAGATCAACCTTAAGCCCGTACACGCCACACACGTCGAGCAACCCTTCCTGTGAAGACCACCTATGGTGGGGGGAGGAAGGGTCGACATGCACACCCAACATCCAGAAAAATGACTTTCTGTACTGATACAGGCAGCTTCGCTGCTATCTACGCACATCCACAACAATAACATCCCTAACATTACATACTGGAGGTACGCGCGCTGCGCTGGCACTCCGAGAAGCTAGACCTCAGTCAGTCAGTCAAACGCTCGCCTCCCTCAATAAAATGCGCCAAATGCTCTCTTCAATCTAGCAGCTTCCTTGGAAGTGCAGCGACTCAAGGACCTATGAAATCGCTCTCGCCACTTGCACCTTTTCTGGACCAAGCAGTAAATGCTAGCGAAGTACTTATCGAAAGAATCAACCCAACTGCAAGAGAGTCAGGTATATTTTAAGAGAAGACTTGATGAAAACTGACGTTGAAAGATCCTAAATGTTCATTTTATATATATACCAGAATAAACATTAATTTCTGGTGTTTTTAGTAGTATTTTAAAGTAAACAGTTAATTTTTGATTGTGTTTAGTTTTACATGAAATTTATTAAGTTTACTTTAGGAGTATCGATGTCAAATTTAATGGGCTGTGTAGTAGTAAAAAAGTTTATGGCGGAATTATTTAAAAGCGTTATTAAATTATTATTAATACGCTTTTATTACTTTCTTCTGTGTGTATCGATGCAATGAAATCAGGAACGTAGCCAGGATTGTTTTTCGAGAATGCAATTCTGAAAAGCAATATGATTTAAAAAAATCAATATAAAGTATATATTTGTTTTCTTTAGGGGTGTGGGTATGGGCCCTCTTTATACATAAAAATATTCACACATAAAACTGAATTAAAAAAAAAGAAATAGAAACAGAAAATAAAAATGAAGTTTATGAATCGGATTTTTCGTGTTCGAAGAACGTAGAAAAATGAATCAGAAAAGAAAGTTCGGCTCAGATCCGTAGATAAACGAGAGCCTAAAAATTTATCCACGAATACTGATTTTTATCAATGTTATGTTCTCTCATTACGGGATGGCTTCAGTCCTATCAGCCACGCCCCCTTGGCTACGTTCCTAATTGGAATTTTGTAAATTTAATACTGGTGCTCGCAATAGTTCGATAAAATGAAAATAAACGCATTTTCCATTTCTTGAAACTTTATCTTCTGCACCTATTCAATACTAAAAGAACTTGTAATTTACAGTTTTCACAACTAACTTTCTACATACTTTTTCCTATATTTAAGTAACTGGGGCACAGGTTTGTTTAAGAAGGAGAGAGACGTAAGGTTCCCTCCCTCAAAACCAAAGATTTCAACGAATTGCGAAATTAGGTGAACGCAGGATCTAGCCAACGTCATTCAGGTGAATAAATAAAAAAATTAAAAATAATAATAATAAAAAATACAGAAAATAATAAAAGCACATTATACATTGACTTTAGAAAATATTTGCTGTTGGAAGAAAATAAATCGACGGGCCAAAAAATCAGAAAAGAAAGTTTGGCTCATGTCTGTAGATAACCGTAAAATTTGTCATGTGGAAATTTAAAATTTATCCACGAATTCGGAATTTTCTCAATATCTTATGTTCACTCATTGGTGGGGTGTCTGTGGGGTATAAGCCACCCATGGCTACGCCCTTGAAGAAGGATGTAGGAATAGAATTGAGAGAAAAATAGCGAATGAACTTAAAAAAAGAATGAGTGGAATAAATGGTTGGAGGAAAATGTCTTTTGGGGCTCAAACAAATTGTACATATTAGGTACTCCTCAACAGAAAAAAATTATTAAAAAATAGACCAATTTAATTTTTTGATACTGTGTAGGTTATTAGCGCTCTCTTTAAATTAAGAAAAGCTTTTCTCTAAATATTTGTGAATTAAATAATATAAAATTATAAACGAAACTCATGACTAATCCTTTAAATTCCCACTTTAATTTAATGTCATATCTCGAATCGTCAATGATAATTAAAAAGTGTTTTCCTTGATTTAATTAATAAAATTCATTTTAAGAACAGAACAAAATTGGGTTTGTTTCCGATACGTGCATGGACGCCTTACGGTTATTCTTTAATATCCCCATCCCTATCACTCCCTGTTTCATCTCACGACCTGTTTTAATCTTTGAGAGGCGTAGCTAAGGGGAGGGTATATAAGGGAAAGTTTCCGCCCTCCTCTGCATAATGAAAGCTTGTAAATATCAGATGATACACGCAAAGAGCGAGATGTAGAAAGAGACTCGGGAGAAAAAAAGCAAACGAAAATATCAGTGTGATAAAGGAGCAGAGAAAATCTTGATTTGGAGCTCAAAAATATAGTAAGTATTTTGGTACAAATCAAAGAAGAAATTTACAGATTAATTAAAAAAAATTGTATTTAGGAAACAGAGAGAGGCTTTATCTATCTCATATATTCCCTTACGGGTTTCTTTTTATGTCATTACGTATTTTGAATATAGGAGAGGCGTGACAAAGGGAGGGTATACGGAGATGTTACCGCCCTCATTCACCTAAGAAATAATGATTTTAAATGTTGGGTGATGAACGTAGGCTAAAGGATGTAGGCTAAAGACAAATGTAGGCTAAAGACAAATGTCTTTATCTATCTCATATATTCCCTTACGGGTTTCTTTTTATGTCATTACGTATTTTGAATATAGGAGAGGCGTGACAAAGGGAGGGTATACGGAGATGTTACCGCCCTCATTCACCTAAGAAATAATGATTTTAAATGTTGGGTGATGAACGTAGGCTAAAGACATGTAGGCTAAAGGATTCCTATCCCCCCCCCCCCTTTTTAGATGTGGTGTTCCTTGTGATTAATAACATGAAATTTGAAGCAAAACTTAAAATTGATCCCTTAAATTTACATTGAAATTAAATTTCATATCTTAACTATCCAGTGACGAGATGTAATTAAAAAATGATTTTGTGGATTTGATTTATAAAGTTAATTTTTAGATCTACGTTTCTATGCTATTCTCCTTTAGTTTACAAAACTAAATGGGGTATGTTGTCGTTTGGTTACATGCTTCATTTAAAGGTTACTCCTACTTTCTGACTGGACTTGTTTTTTGTACAAATTTATTGTTTTCAACAGTGTTAAAATTATCCTAATTACGTGAACGGCACATAGAAATAAATCTTCCTATGACATATCATATTATTATTATTATTATTATTATTTGGTTTCTCCCATTTTTAATTCTGAAGAGTGGTTTACAGTGAATTAACAGGGGCCACGGCATCCTTTTCTTCCAGGTCGGCACCATCCGACTTTACAATTTTTACTTTCACGTAGATGTGAGACGAAGAGAGGTCTAAATATTCTTCTCCGCTTCCAGATATGTTAAATTCTACAGGTCCTCCATTTTGTATGTTGGCAATAGGGTGATATTCAACAAACTGTCCTTTTTCGATAGCCGTTTGAGTAGGGGGCATCACAAATAAGTCCAACTCGGATTTAGCGCAGGCTACCGAGTCCTTGTGAATTAAACCGTACATGATTAAGCAAAAATATCGTGACCTTTCACCTTCTTGGTTCGTCTACGACTGGCGTTTTTCACACGTCGCTTCCTCTTTTTATTGCGTCCAGATCCAATCATCGATTTCACTTTAGCTGCTGCTTTGTCGGTGAGCTGCTTCCCTGCTTCTTTCATGCGTCGTCTTGCGGCTGTTTTAAGGTCCTCGCCCTTAGATACACCATTCAAGATATCCACTCCGCTGTTAAATAAATGTCTACCAATAGTCTTTGCGCCGCTCTTGAGCATCGGTACTGCTGCTCTAAAAAATGATCTAAAAAGACCGCCAAATCCGTATCCTTTTTGAAATGGTGATCCTTGATAAAAATTAAGTCCATTGCCAGACTGATGCGTATAATAATCCTCAAAGGATTTTTGGCAACACTGATAAGGCACATACATTTTCAAGAGAGGTATTTTTGCCTAAAATGAAGTTTCACGTACGAGCGCCCGCGTTCAAATGGCACTAATTCACCAGCGTGGGTCCTTATAACGATTTCGATCGTCTGAAATTTTTTTCTCGAGAGCGGTATATAGTGGGGGCGATCAAACTGGGCACTGATTACTTCACCGTCCTTCCCGGTCACATTCACAATACGCAATAGCGGTGCTAATACATCGCCTACGATCTGCGATTCTATTATATCCGAATACACCATCAATGTCCTGTAATGAGCACACGGGTCTGCAACATATGCCCATATGTTGCGGACTGTTTCCGAAGTCGTTTCAGTATTTTCTTCAAAACATTCAATTTCGCAAGGATCAAAACCCAACAGTTGAGATAAGCCAGGGTACAAAAAAAAAAACTCTAGCCTTGTTTTTCACTGAAATGCGCACGCGCTTTGTTACGTTGTTATATTCAAAAAATATTTTATTTTCAATATCTTTAATGCGAATGGCGTTTAAAATTTCGTAAACAGAGTCATAAAATCCGGGGGGTACGCGTCTACCTATTATTTTTCCGTCGCCTAAATCAAATCCAATCAAATTATTTTGAGCAATCACATTATACCAGGTATGCGGATACATAAATTCCGCTAAACCTACCTCCCATTCGCCGTTTAATTCAATGGGGGTTGGTAAACGCGTGATAAAATGAGAAATTTTATTCTCGGGAAAGTAGTTAGTTCATAGAGCTATCGCTCGGTAGTGTTAGATAGAAATTCATCTTTACAAATGTCGTTTCGGCACTATGATTCCTCTATTTATAGTGCGAATATATTTTCGGAAGGTATCCATAAATTAAATTTTTGGGGGTAACCTCTTAATTTCACAAAGTATTCTACACGTCCTCGACGCGTTCGCTTTTTTAACACTTTTTCTATATCAAAGTTTTCCTTGGGGTGTACTTTTTGAAGTTCTTGAGCATAAAACGTTCCCAGAATTGGTTCGCCCACCAGGTCCTTGATCCGGTACACTGGGGGGTCTCTTGCCACGCATTCCGTCACGGTAAACAGTTCTTCCGACCAGTTGGTTTCGTAACCTTTCTCAAAGGTCAATTTATGTTTGGATACGCGTACTGTATACCCCATTTTAAAAACGCAGGGCTTTTTTTGGGATGTTTTCCATATCACCGCATAGGGTAAACCACACATCCTGCTCATTAGACTCTGTCATTCTGCTCGTTTAATACTCGAGTGAAAGGTGTGATTATAGCTGTGCACCAATTGGTCCAAAACGTCTATATAGCGGTAAGTTCGTTTACTCGTGAAATATTTCCACATTTTTGTTTTCAAAGTACGATTAAACCTCTCTACAACGGACGCCTTTGTATTATTGTACGTCGTGAAAAATCGCACGTTATGTTGCTTTAAAAGAGATTCGAACTTTGCATTTTTAAATTCGGTACCTTGATCCGTCTGTAAAAGTTTAGGTTTACGCTCCGAAAAGAAGGAGCGGAAAGCATTCACAATATCCTCTCCCCGCTTCGATTTAAGGGGAGCCACAAAACTATATTTTGATAGGACGTCTGTACATGTCAGGAGGTATCGGTATTGATCGTTGTACTGCCTTAAATTAGACAGATCCACTAGATCCGCTTGCCACTGATGGTCTTTCGCATAAACAATCACTCGATTTGTCGGGAATTTCCTGCGCGCCGGTCTGTGAAGAGTGTATGCGTCCACCCCTTGTAACCAATTCCGAATCTGCGGTTTGCTTACTCTTCCTCGAGCAGCACGGTATAAGGCATTTACACCACCAAAACTCGCCTCGTGAGCTGGGTCGTGATACGCTTTCTTCATTGCAGCATAAAATATGATTATTCGTTATATTAATCCTCAATCGCATATTCATCACAGAGAAAACGTTACGTTTCCCGTTTCATTTAAGTGTAAAAGCAAAATCAACCGCAAACTTATCACTTCCGGTAAAACTATAGATGAGCGTCAAAATTATACACATAGACATATACATGCATGTCACTCCTACAACTTCACTCGACCAATTCGTTTTGAAAACTAAAGTATAACACAACACACCTACAATTTTATACCTGAAGGATTCTCGGCCTAATGGTTTAAGCCAACAATCATTAGCCTATGAATTCTTTTGTAGGTTGCGCGTTCAAATTTGAAAAAAATTTTCCAAGTCCCCTTATTTGAAAAATATCTTAATGTCTGAAAAAATTATAAGTCCCCTTATTTGAAAAATATGTCACAATCTGAAAAAATTACAAGTCCCCTTATTTGAAAAAAAGGAGAAAAAAAAATTCTTATCAATCCTTCCAACTTCCTCTCTCAACATCCGTTCCGACCACGCCCCCCTTCCCCGCTCAGCCTAGGGAAAGCACCTGTACGGCGTACCGGCGAATTAACATGGTACCGGCTGAGCAGAACTCTTATTTCCTTACTGCTATTTAGCGAAAAGTCTTAATTTTGATTGCACTGAAACAGAAAAATAAATAAAAGACATCGATACACTTTTCCCTTTACAGGATCTGTACAACTATTAACTTAAATAAATTAACTCTTCTGCTAAGCAGTTAACAGATTCCAAGAAGATATTTAGAATTAAAACATTTCTTTCATATTTTGTGAATATTCGGGAAAATGTTTTCATGTAACATTCCAATGCTTCTCCCTTAGAATACTAACATTTAAACGACTCACCACTAGACGTCACATTTAAAAAAAATAAATTAAATCGGCCAAGTTCACTAAACAACTTCTTCTCTCTGGGGCAATGTCCTGTTAAAAGTTACCACTCTTCCCATAGACCTGATAATGGGTGTCCAGTCAGAATTTTCATCCCAGTTGGTGAACGTAAACTGCGGTGGCCCTGTTCTAGAATGAGCTTTATTCTCTAAAGATCTTCGGCTTGAGTCGGGAAGTTCTTCGTCTCTTTTTGGAGGTCTGTTTCCCACTATTATCTTATATGCGTCAACTTTTTTGGCATCAGTATTCTGCGTCTGTTCCCTTTTGGTGCCAGTTCCGTTCGAAGTTTCTGTAGCGTTATCGTTTTTCACCAGTACCCAAGCCTGCTTTTTGCTATTTTCATCAATTGATGGGAACATCCAGGAACTGCTGACGTTTTGTGTTGTTCCGTTCGACCGATCAATTAACTTCAGCGAATATGTTTTGGGATCGCTTGTAACTGGCATATTCCACGATACATCGCGTGTGTGGAAATTTTGCGAGCTTTGGGGATGGTTGTCTTCATTCTCTAGCTGCTTCATCACATCTGAGAAAGACAAGATTCGCAGGGTTTCGTTGCCAACTTTCATTTTTGTCTCGTGTTCCGACAGTTCTGTGCCATTTTCATTATCACTTGTGTCTTTGTCATTCAGAAGGATATTAAAAGTTTTTGGAGATGGATACGATGGAAGATCTTGAGAGATATTTTCAGACGAAATGTGGTCTAAACCATGAAGATCGCCATCTGCTTGCAAAATATTAGACTCTTCGGATTTTACAATATGACCTGTTCCATTTACCAGTTTATTTTTCTCAAAAGGATGATCGAGTGCAGTAAACTGTTTGCCAAGGGAAGCTTTAAATGCTGTGACAGGAATCCAGCCAGAAGCTGAAAGGTTAGATGATATCAGGGGAGAGCTCCAACTTTCTCTAATAACCGATTCTTTTGGTAGAGTGTCCCAAGTTTTATTTGTTAAAGTGTTGTGTGGAGAATTGTGTGGTAGAATTGAAACAGAATCTTGATTGAAAAACTGGTTTGAATTTGTATCTCTATAATTACCAGTATCTTTATTGTCTGTGACTATTATACCTGCTTTTGCAACAAAAAAATTATTATTATTATGTTTCGAAACATCGTCGTCTAATATTTCACCACTTTTAATTATTTTATACGTTCTGTTTATTATATCTCTCGCAGCAAAGTGTCTTCCTCTGTTTTTATTTTCACGTTTGTGCCTGACGTTATTCGCTGGGATGTAAAGTAACTGATTAAAGCTTTCTGCTGACATGTGTGTAGTAGAACGGTCTGCTTCAGTCACCCCGTCATCTCTCTCATCTTGTGTATTTCGATTCAAGTGAAAAAGGTTTGCGCTTGGATTTATACCGTCTTCGTAACTCAAATCGTCTGTTAAAGAAACACCTTCACTATCTCGATCGTCATTTAGAGAACTTTTTCCGTATGTTTGATCATCCTCATCTACATCCCAATCTTTTGCTGTTGTAGAAATTCCTCCAATATTCCAAATATCAGCGCTAAAAGAGCTTCCTCCGATTCCTTGATTGCTCATTTTATTGTCCCATTCTTCATCTGTCGAAGCACGACCTTTCGTATTCCAATCATCATTTCTGGAAGAATGTCTTTTATTCGCCTGGTCGTCCCCTTTACTATTCCAATCACTGTCTTTCGGAGAATTTTCCTTTTTAGGTATATTACTACTTTTACCGCTCCAGTCCTCATCTGCTTTAGGCCTTCTTCTACTATTCCAGTCTTCGTCTGCATTGGAACCTTTCTTATTTTCCGAGTCTTCATCTATTGGAGTACCTTTGCTGTTTGAACCACTGTTGCTCATGTCTTTGTCTTTTGATAATGTTCCCTTATCACTCCAATCACTTTGAGATCTGTTGCCTCGACCTTTTAGATTGGGTCGTAACGTTATAGGAACCCATCCGTTTCCTGGTTTTCCATCACTGCTAATTTGTACGCTCCACACAATTTTCTTCATTTCTGAATCTCCTTTACTGTTGGAAGAATTTTTCATATCAGTATCTTTCTTCCATGGCATTGTTGGTTTTGGCAGAGGGCTACCTTTTGAAGAAGACGATTGAGGAATTCTCATATTCCCTTTACTACCTTTTGATGTACCCCAAGAGTTCTCATCATTCTTTGGTCTGGATTTTTGAGAATCACGGCCTTTGTCCTTTGATTTACTATCTGATGGCATTTTACTACTCCATGACATTGTATTAGTTCCTTTATTCGGTGAATGGCCCTTGCTCCAGGGTTCTGGCTGATTAGTGTTTCTGTTTTGCCCTTTTGTACCTCTGGTAATTGGATTTCGATCTGGCCAGTTATCTGATGCCATTTTTCTTCTATTATTCCAGTCGGTATTACTTTTCGAGGATCTACCACGGGGTGACCTACCTTTTTCAGTATCCCAAGATGAACTTTTAGGCTTAGCTTGTCCTTTATTAGTCTCGAACCATTCTTCTGTATCAGGAAGATCCGATTTCCAATCCGGATTTTCCATTGCAGGTGTAGGTAATCTTCTATTAATTCCTTTTTGAGATGGATCATTTTCGAAAGCATCTCTCATCCATAATTCTTCATCATCTTTCCATTTATTCTGATTTCCTGAACCCCAGGGTTTTTGAGACGTATTAGGAGTTCTTTGCTTATTAGATCCAGAACTAGAACTACCTTTAATATTTCTTCGACGAGAACGATCATCAGATGGTCGAGTTTCAGCTTTGGGTGATTTAGATGGCCATTTGTCGGTATTCTTTTCATCAAATCCCCGACTAGGGTTTTCTTTTGAAGGCCAAACTGGAGATTCGTTTCCACGGACTGTAAAGCCTTTGTCTCGACCTCCTCTTGATCCTGAAGACCAATCACGCTTGTTATCAGCTTTCGAACTCCAGTCTGATTGTTTATCGTAATCCCTGCTTCCACTACCTTTATTATCCCATCTACTGTTTTGTGGTTTATACTCTACATCTTCTTCACTACTCCAGTCGTTTTCGTCAGAATTCCATGCATTTCTATTTCCCGCCATGCTACCTTTATTTCCGGGAGCAGATGACATCCAATCTTTGTCGTTTTTCGTATCATCGTTTGACCAATCAGAGTAAGAATCTCCTCTCCAGTTTTCATCTCCTTCTTCATCTAATGATTTTTGAAAATTTGTATTTTTAGGAAAGGAGGATGAACTAGGTTTATTCTCTTTTGTACGAGATGCCCAGTCATTTCTGTTGTCCTTCTTCGTTGAATGAGTATTTCCGTCATAACCTTTATTTTGTGGCCAGTTCCATTCATCAGTTACTGATCCTTTGTTCGCATCATCAGAGGATTTCGGAGGCCAACTTGGTTGTCTTCCTTTATTATTGCTGGCATCAGAATCCGATTTCCACGATGTCGATGGGCCATTTCCTTTAGAATTTTGTTCATTACGTCGTCCAGATGACCAGTCATTTGTTCGTGTAGCTGTCCATTCCCCTGCCTTTTGATTATTTCTATTCATTCTTTGACTACCCTTTGACCAGATATTGTCTTGTCTTGGATTCTGGATATTTCTATCCTGTGGAGACATTGAATCCCAATTTTCTTGTTGCCATGAGTCAGACCAGTCCCACTTGGAATGTTCATCTTGTTGACTGTCCATCCAGTCCATTCGGGATTGGGGCTTCTTTGAAGACCTGTCATCATAATCTTGATCAGAGTAATCCGGATCTTCATTCCGCCAGTCTTTCGAATTACTCTGTGGTCTTAAATCTCTTGCAGAATTTTTATTATCTGATAACCAGTAATTAGGATCTTCACCATCTCCTTGAGTAAAAGTATATCCTTTTCTGTTGTCTTTTCCTGGATTGCTTTCAGTTCTGTCTCTACCACCTGAGTTCCAGTCTCGCGTGTTTCCTTTATTCCTGTTTCCTTTGGAATTCGGCCAATTATTTGCACTTCGTGTAGCGCGAAACCAATCGCTCCTTTCTGTTTGCAAATCTGAAGACGAATCCGCTCGTGAACCTTGGATATTGAGCAGCTGTCTTTTCTTATTATTAGAGAATGGACGAGAGTCAGTGGAATCTTTTCTACGATTATTATCATTTATAATTCCTGAACTGAGTTTAGCATTTCTGCGATTTAAATTTGATTGACGAGTCTTGGAAAAATTGCTTTCTTCAGGATATTTTAGTTCATAATTCATTGATTTTTGCTTTGTTTGAAAATTGTTTTCAAAATCATTTTCAGGATCTAAAAATTCATCAGCCGCTTGCTGCCTGTTTGAAAATGTATTTTGAGAAGGTCTTTCCGGTCTTTCAGTATGTTTTGGTGACTGGTCTAACCAATTTTTGACTAAATTTAGCCAGTATTGTTGATCTGTGGATCCATAATTCGATTTAGAGTTTTGCGGATTATGAGATGAACGAGAATTAAACTTTATGCCTCCATTTTTTGTGTTGCTTCCTCTGCTGTTCAGATCTCGTGTGAGAATGATTCTACTATCTACTGCAGTGTTCGTACAGCCCCTTTTCTTAACTGTTTTTTCTTTAGTTACGTAGCCTGTATCTATTATGACACTCCATCCTTTTACTAAAACTTTATCATCGTCAGTATTTTCAAGGCAGTTTGGTCCGGGTTCGTACTTGACTGTCCATTGCTCTGACGGCAAAATTCCTAGAACACTTTTACGTCCGTAATCTTTATTGTTTTTTGTCTCTGAACTATCGTAATCAAAAAGTGTTAAAGATGCCGCTTTTTCTAAACCTGTGCCATTTTCAAAAGCATTCGAAGGGTTTACATGTAAACTTCTCAAAAGTTTTATGCATATTGTTTTGCAATTTTCTTGGGATTCATCGCTTTGATCTTCAGTCATATTTGTAAGAGTTTCTGCATTCAATTCCGAAATATTTCTTGCTCCAATCGATTGTTTTACCACTTGTTCAGTTGTCGTCAAGAAAATGTTTGTCTCTGAGTATTGTGTTGTAGAGGTAGCATTTAACTCTTCAGGACCCTCGTCTTTGACTGATGCAGTGGGTAAGTGTTCGATGTACTCTTCGGTTTTATTTTCGTCAATCTCATTCACCATATCGCTGATATTGATAGGAGGTATTTCGCTTCCTTCAAGGGTCGCTTTTGCAAGTAGCTTTAATGGCTGACTGTAATAAGGCTTCATAGTCGTAGTAGTAGCTACTGTGGCATGTGCTCCAGATTCCAGAAAACTTTTCCAGTCTAATCGTCTGTCTAAACTGTTTTTCATCGCGGGAATCCACATAACTCTGCTTCTGAATTTCTCTTCGTTGTTTCTTTTTTTATATTGGGCATCTTTAACCAGAGGCTTTCTTGATGTAGTAGCTTCATCATCATTCTTATATCGAATTTTCCGAACTCTTTTTAAGCCGGGCAAACGCTTCCACTGCAACTTGCTGTGACCGGATTTAGAACGAATAGTTACAGAAACAGAAATGTGAGTATCATTTCCAAAAATGAAGTTATTTTGGTGCCTAAATGGTATATTAGGAGAAGCACTTGTAGGTTCTGTCAATTCTTGTAATCTGTCGTTAGTCTGCGTATAGTTATTTGAGCTAGTTTCGGTTATAGGAGTATTTGTGCTTGTTTGCATAGTGTATTCTGTTGTTTCATGCTCATCTTTAGGAAGTTTTTCATTGAACTCGGTTTCTCGGTCTTTGGTGTTCTTTTCGGATACCGTCAATACTGTCTGTGCTGTCGTATTTGCCGAATATGGTTCCTCGGTCGTAATCTGTGACTCAGACATTTCGGTAGCTTTCAAGTGTGCCAAGTCAGGATGATCGAGTTTCACAGTCGTTATGATACTACCATTAATGATCATTTCGATACCGGGCAAATGTAACAAAGACTTGAAAGGCGCATCTAAAAGACTGGAAACACCGTTGGGACAGACCTCTGTAGTGTTATGTAAATTTTCGGAATGGCTCCGGGACATCGGCGTAGAAAACGGAAAGTTGGAATCCTCCAGGCTGTTGCTTGTCGTCGTGTATTCTGACTGTGTAACATCGAGGTAACTAGTAGAACCAGTAGCTTTCAGAGCCAAGGGCGTTCTGGCTACTGGTGAAGTACTTGCTGTAACGAATTCTTCGGAATCTTTTTCTACGGCAGCCGCATTTTTGATGCGTTCCAGTCTGTTTTTTCTCATCCTGAGCATGAAGAGATTTCTTATTTTTGGCGACATGGAACGCTTTGGAGAGTTCCTGTTTCTTACCATGTTTTCCGTGCTGTGCAACTTTTTGTGAACTCTAGCTATGCCCATTATCATGCGCATGTCTTTTTGATCGTGGAAGCTCGTCATTCTTTTCATGGCATCTTTCATAGACGTTGATCCCGCTGACGAATCAAACTTGTCGTTGAGGTGGAAGTAAGAAGGTGTATCCTCGCACTTGAAATTGAACCACCAGTCGCAGATGAAGCTTATCTGATTGAAGACAGTTCCTAGAGGGCATAGAAAAGAATCTTGCCGGTCACCTTCTTGACAAATATGAAATACCTGTCGGGCAAAAAATATTTATACTGTTTTGAATACTTTATAAACAAATACATAACATAAATCATCTTTTGTACACCTGTCATTTAGTGTTAATGGTCATGATAGGTAATGATTATTAAAGAGCTTCCTGCCAGGTAAAGTTAATTTTGTTTTTATGTCAAAGAGATAAATGTTTTTGAATTATATGTTTTTCAACAGCTCTAAAAGTCTGTTGAATATTCTTTGGATTGGCAGTCAAGAACTGTAGAATGAAGTTTATCATTGCTGTATATTTTATCATCGTTCATCAACTTATTGGTACGAAAGCAAAAATTGCAGTTTCTTGATATGAGATTGTATAGTTACAGAATAATGCTATAGAAAAGCATTTAAACATATCAATAACTCGATAATTTCAACACACCAACAATGCCTTTACAATATTACAAGACAACATAGTTTTACTTTGGGGATGAAATAGACATTACAGTTCTACAAGTTTTCCGAGGCTGTTCTCAACTTTGTTCCAAATGTAGATATACTGGCATTAGCCCCTAAAGAAATTTTTTAGACGGCGGCATGGCTCGAAAAACACGTACAAAAGGAATTGAACGTGGAAAATATGTTTGAGAAATGCCGAACTGAGAGCCCTATTCATTACCTTTTTGAGGGAAATGAGCATTTGCTTGCATCGAAGTTAAGAATGAAAATTGTTGACATGGAATTCTGACAATGTTACACAACCCACGAAAAACGCTCTTAAATTAAGGGGACACAGGAAGTAGCCGTGGGGTGGGCCATAGGGGCCTGGGCAACCCCCGAAATATTTGAAGTTTTGTTAATTAGATGTCGACAATCAAACTTTTTTCTAAGAAATTCTACATTTTCCACATTTTGGGCACCCCCCCCCCGATTTTTTTTTTTTCTCGCTACGTCCATATGAGGTGACCCAAACATGTCTGATTTCAGAATTTGTTTTCAACTTCTCCTCAAAATGTGAAACAGCAACCGGAAACAAAATTTTAATCAAAATAATTATATTTTCCCTGTTTAAAAAAATCAATTTTGTTTCATTCATTATATGAATGCTAATTATGCTTTAGTTAAATAAATATGAGCTTATTTGAGAAGAGCTTTTGAATTTATATAATGTCCCCAATTTCTGTTTCAGATTTTTTTGGATTCATATCACGCTGATTTGTCCCCAATTCCATGTTCAAAAATCTGGTCACCTTACCGCTGATTTGCAAGGGCTTTTTTTTCTTTCAAAAAGTTTTCCCTCGTCAAGCATAATACATGAATCATTTTCTAAAACAAATAAGTTTTTTTTTTCTTTTTCATAGTAAAAGTTATCAAAAAAGATACATGCCTGACACTGGGCTTCGACATCTCCATAAAATCCGGGACTTGCTTGATTTTCGCACTTGAAGGAAGTATCGGGCACACTCTGATACAGGGCATAGTCCACCCCAGGCGTACCCGGGATAGTCGATTTAAGCTGCTTCATCATGAAGTCCTCGGCGTCTCCGTAATCCGTGCCTTGCGGAGAACTGTTCTCGTCGTGTTCGAAGCTCCGACCTCCCCTGTCATAGTCGTAATAGTCTGGGGCTGGATAGTCTCTGTCGCCGTAGTCCGGATAGTTTGGATCGTAGTCGTGAGAACTGTGGCCAATGGAATTCTCCGTGCTGTTTGCCTGCAGTTGATGGAAATAAAATCAAATGGCTGTTCTATTTTGCGATCAACTTTTTCACAAAGTCAATATATTTCATACATAGTTTCGATAGAGATTAGATCATTGGTTTTCCTGAAGAGCATACATGCACCGGGTTGCATGCCGGATTAGAACTGCGAAAGTTTGTGCAAACGTTCGAAATTCCTTAAAAAGGACAAAACAACGAATAAAAAATATTGTACATTGCATAAATAAGATTAGGGGGATTCCCCCCCCACCGCCAAAAAAAAAAGATGTAGTTTATGAAGTTGTGGATAGATGGCGCTGGAAAAAATAGTGAGAACTTGAAGTTTCCGAAAGCCACCCCCTCCCTCCCAGGGAAAGAAAAAAAACTTTCGCTCTAATTTAATTCATGCAGTTTAAAAAAAATCGTTACTTGTTCTTTTTTGTTGAATTTTAAAAACTTAACGCACCCAGGGTGTGTCAAAAACTCGTACAACTTTTTAAGAAGAGAACAAATAATGATTTAAAAAGAAATCGCGGATTGCATTGTCCAGCAAGCGATTGATATAGTAAGATATCTCTCTCTCTCTGATTTTTTGACTGGGAGCTCCCACTTTGGAAGCTCGCACTCTGGAATCTCGAGTTTCGAAACTCTGCACTTTCAAAACAGCAAACCAGTATTTTCTTCAGAACGCCTTTAAAAACATATAATGTGTAGTAGAGAAATGTCTGTCCAAGACAGTTCCGAATCACATAGGAATGTGGGATGGGATAGAAAAGCTGCAATCAATCCTGCAATCAATATATAATCCTTATTTTTAATAATAAATCCTGTTAATAATCAATTTTAGTCAAGCGTTTTCTGTAAAAGAACCATTCGTTTTTGGCAAAGCATGGACAGAAGTTCACTATCATTCTAAAATAATCATTAAAAGGTACATAAAGATGACGTTTCCGATCCCAGATTGCCCCAAACGTTTTTTTTTAAGCGTTCTGGATCACCCTGTATCATAAAACAGCCGCGATTCAGGAAATCTAACCACTTTTCTCGGCGAAATTCTTATGGTAATATTCAAGAAGGGTTTTGTCTCGCATTCAATAAGATATTTTTAAAAAATAGAAAAGAAATGCACAATTTCTCACCTCTTCAGTTCCCTCAGTTCTTGTAACAATGACACCTAAAAAATAAAAAAAAATCAGATAAATTTTAACAGATGCAGTTTTATTTGGTTGTTGAGTGTCATTAACAAGACAATTTTCTTTTTCTTTCTTTTTTTCAGACAGTTTTATGAACTATCTTAGCCTTTTAAAGAAGAAAATAAAAAAAGAAAGAGAAATAAAGAATTGTTGTATTACTTTAATTTATAACGTATTATACTGATACCTTTTAAATCCCTTCTTTTTATTCATAATAAATTGCCCAGTGATGAATCGCTGTTATTTTAAACAGATTATATTAGATGCTCTCTCTTACGGCCTAATTCTCCATACACATGACACGCGTTGAATCCAAACGCGCCGGTTTAAGTCACAGGTAAGATGTCTTACCGATGACTTTAACAATCTTGTTTGGATTAATCCGCGCGTCAAGTGTTTTGGTGAATATGGCCGTTACTGATTACGTTGAAGGATATTGTTGCGGAATTACTCTGCTACTCCTGGGGTTCGTCGTTCTAAAGTCCTGTTGGTGTAAAAAGTTCAAGTAAAAAAAGTCACTTGTCAGGATGGAACACAAACTTTATTGCTTCTAGAACTTCGTAGAACAATCAGCTGTACACAATTCACAAGCACAATCTAGCAGTAACGTGCTTTTAACAATCCGCTTGGATCTGAAGCTCTCACAAATGCTGTATTTCTCACACAAAATAAGTCACTTTCACAGGCAAAAATTCAGTGAAAATATTCAAGAGATATCGTACGCAATCCCTTAAGACACAGCAATGAAGAATTTACACACAGCACTTTGAAAACAGCTTCGTAAAGCAAGCTAAAACACAGCTTCTATAGCACTATCAATTCACAAGCGTACCGAGAGCTCTTCACACATCGAGCGTTCAACTCACACTGACTCTTCGGGGCGATGCACGCTTCTATAAATAGCCGACGCAGGAGGTACAAGAGGTTTCCAGAAAAGTCAATTTCTCGAGGGTTCTACATAAAGCGTGAATTTTTATTACGTCATAGAAGAGAAATGTTAGGTTATTATGCGTTTTTAATGCAGGAAAAACAACTTCCAGGCCCCATTGGGAAAATCGCGCCAAATGACCAAAAACTCGCCAAGCTTGGCGAGTTTTGGCGAAATATCGCCAAATTTGGCGCCAAAAATAAGTCCTCAAAAGTGAAGAGATCTAAGCTCTAGGACTAATATTTCTCGAGTTTTCTAGAAATCCCATATATTTGAATGGGAAACCGAAACCTCCGTATCTCCGGTTCTAATTGGCCGATTTTGATGCAACAAAAAGCAAAATTTATCTATTTGAAGCGTAGAATACGAATTTTAAACCATTTTAAGCCCCAGAGCAGCGGGTTGCCCCGAAAATTCGTAACAATATGTTTACCGTTCGGAGGGGGGTAAAAAAGAGATAAAGGAAACCGAATTCATTGATCATTGAACAGCTAATTAGTTCTTAAAAGGAAGAAAAATATGCAGCAATTTTAACTATTTCTATATTTTTAGTGTTTATTTCCTGTAACTCGAGCATCTTACATGCTATGCAGTATTTTGTATTAATCCCCTTCCCTATATTAAACAGAGATGTTTAATAAGCAGAGATATTTAAAGATTTTGCGATAGTTCTTTGGAAAGTTGGATTTTTCTTTAAAACATGAGATGCGACTTTAAATTTAATAAGACATGTACGTACCTTTGATGGGTATGCATTTTTTGCCTTTTCCCCAGTGAAATATGAACTTCGACGTTTCTTTCCTTTCATATTAATTACTAGCTAAAGTACCCGTCCTTGACGGGTTAGTACTGAATGCAAATTTCCAAAAAGCAAGAACTTTCGTCAGCATTGTAGGAATACACAGAATGGATGTAGTATGTTGCCAAAGTAAAGAAAGCGAAGTCATAATTTTCATGTATTCTTAAAATATTACAGGTTAGAGAGTAACTAATTAATATCATTTAATTCGCTTTAGTCGTAATTATGGGATGCGCGAACGAATATTTACGCATATTGAAATAATTTCCGCAAAATCTCAAAATCTAAGCAATATTTTTAAGAAATTGGAAGCCTAGAATTTATGTTGAGTGACAACCTATCACATGTCACCCAATTTCGTTTCATTCCCTGCAGTATATATTTCGTGATGCTGGAACAAAATTTCAGAATTTTAAAATTAATTTCACAAAATCTCAAAATGTAATCAAAATATTTTAAAAATTCTCTCAACGCCTATAAATTAAGATTAGCAACTACCATATCATATCACTGAATTTCGTATCATTCGTATTAGTCGTTATTACGTGATGTTTGAAGAAATATAAACGTATTTTGAGAGAATTTTCACAAAATCTCAAAATCTAATAAAATTGTTTAAAAAATTGGACACCTATAGTTTATATTGAGCAACCATCTATCACGTGACCAAATTTCATATCATTCGCTTTAGTCGTTATTAAGTAATGCGTGAACAAAGATTCACTCAGTTTTAAACGATTTTCGCAAAATCTTGAAATCTGATCGAATTTTTTAATTAAATGCTTATAGTTTAAGGTGAGTGACCCCCCATCATTTCACCAAATATCATTTTTTCACCTTTGCAGTTATTACGTGATGTGCGAACACAAATTTACGCAGTTGGAAATGATTTTCGCAAAATCTCAAAATCCCAATCAAGGTTTTTTTTAAAAATTCCACGCCTATATTTTAAGTTGAGTGACCACCTATCATGACACCCAATTTCATATCATTCGCTTCAGTCGTTTTTACGTGATGCTTGAACAAAAAAAAAAGCGTCACGGACAGAACGACAGACAGACAAACTTTTGTTTGAGGGTCGCATCGGATTCCCGGATGCTTGAAACGGATAGAAATCGCAAAATTTTTGAATTCCAAGAAATGTACAGGCAAAAGTCATTTTATTTATATAGATGTCACTTATTTTACGTGTAGAAATATTAAAACCATGATTTTGACATCTTTTTTTAATAACTGAATAAAAGTATTTCTCTTCGGATAGCGCAAAAATATAGCCTTCGATCCATTGTTTATATTTCAGCGACATTTTAAAGCAAAAGAATATTTTTAATGCTGCAGACGATAAATAAGCCTTATTACAATTCGATACACACTTTTATTTTCAAATTAATATTTAACTTCATGGAGAAAATCAAAATCGTTACAAAAATATGTGAACAACCTCTGTATATGTATATCTTGTTCAAATTTTCAATCGTTAATAAAGTAGTTTGTTATTCATCCACTCAAGTTCAAATATATTTTTCTTAAACTTGTAGTGAATGACACTTAATGTTAATACAGTTTTTTTCAAATATTAATTTAGTAATTACATTTAATTCATTAATTTTAAATCCTGTTACGTGGGATCAAAAACGAATGAAACCAATAAACTAAACAAACAAACTGGATTAACGGTATCGGCCCTTGCTTCGCAAACGGCCCTGCATTAATTAATTAATTAAATCTAATAAAAAATGACTAAAATAAAATTTTTCTTTGTTGACCTAAATAGGAATCGACTTAAAAAAAAATATTATTATTTTAAAGGCAGGCACGTGCACATGAGACATTTCTTCTCTACTACGGTCCGAAGTCTCGGACATTTCACCATGGAGGCACCCAGCGTTACCCCTATGAAGTGACGTAGAATTTAACACTCAATTCCAAACCGGGAATCGAACCCGGTTCCGAAGTTTGATAGAATGGTTCTTTTGCCACTGTACCACCTATCCAGCTACTTACTAAAAGTGGAATAGCTATGCTTGCCAAGTTATTTATATTGCAGAGAACACTAAAATTCCAGTAAAGGAATCTATTTCAATCACTCAACCAACCGTTTTGTTTTTGTTTTTTACTGTTACATGCTTCCAAAGTGGTGGCACCATGGCCGAGCGGATAAGACACTGAACACGCTAGACGGCTGAAGTGTAAAGGTAGAGCGTTCTGGCCTATCGCGCAGCTGTCGATCTAACAGTCTCACTTTTAAGGACGATTTTCTCTAGATGTAGCGTCAATGTTATTCTGAACCCCTTAAAAGACCTCTTCCCAAGGCACCCTCCTTTTAAACAGATACCCCTCGTGCAGGTTTACCTTAAATACAATAAACATACACGTTTCCAAAAATACGCTTCGCATTTCAGTCCATCTACTATGTCCGATGGCCTACTATCCACTCGGCCATGGTTGAATTCAAAGTTTCCACAGTCTAAAGTATTCACATTGTTGCAAGTATTCTATTAATTTATTTATACAGATATTTGATGACAGTGAAAATAAAAGCATTTTTACTTAAAAGTTGCAGTAATGAATGTCACGAGCACTTTACAGTAATGAATGCTATATGGATCAAAATATCGGGAGGGGATCGTAAAAAATCCGACACCAGAGAGCGCTTTCTCTGCTAGGGGTTTTTTAAGATCCGTACATGTAAAAAGCAATCCTCTGGCAGCGAAATAATACACATTTATTTCACTGAAAACAATACGCACATTATACTTCATCTTTGTTCACTTAAAATAAATAATTAATGTCTTATATATTTAACACTATAGTTACTCTAGTAACAGAGTCCACTGTTGCTCACTGAAGTTATTGAAATTCAGCAGTCAACGAAAACTGAAGTCTCTTTCCAGAGCTTTTGACAGTCGGAAAATTAAAGCATATGAGTGTGAAACAAATAGAACATTAACAAAAAACACTCAACAGAAGACAGGCGTATAAAATGTTAATTAATTAAATCTTTGCAAGATAACACTTATAAAAATGTTAGTATCGTATTATCGTCAGCAGACGTGTTTAGGATGAAGAATGTTCACCCTTCATCAGCTGTGAAAAATGAGGGTCACACACCACTCTAGCAGTAGAGCCAGAACTCTACAGCCTACATCCCTCTCTACCAGTAACCTTAGGCTTTAATTCCTTAATAAGTAATCATAGACACTACAATAAGATACAAAGTTACAGAATTTTAGGTCTTTAATTAAAATTTTCATTAATCAAATTCTATTAAACCTAAAGAAATGAAAAATTTAAATTCTTCTGCGGCCCCGTACAAAAAAAAAAAAAAAAAAAAAAAAAAAAACAGAAAGTAAAATGTGTCCCGTACATTAATTAGGCGATGTACAAAATTTCAGCTCTTCATTTTAAAAAGGCTCAGAGATATGTTAAAGTATAGTTGGTCATTGGCTATAAAACACCAGTAAATACGAAAAGTATTATGCATTCATGCAATCACTGTTTGTTTTTCGTAATTTTTGTACAGCCCTTGAAACTCTATCTTTCGATGCGATTTCTTTACTATTCGAGAGTCACTGAAAAAGGATTTAATTCAACATATGTTTTCAGTAATGCTTTTATGTCGTGGAAAATGCATAAAATTAGATGGAAAGAATTTTAATGTGTAAGAAATACTGCGTAATATTTTTAACATCAAATTACATATTTTTTACGCCTCACCATGGCGTAGTGGTTATGCCACTAGAAACGGTAGACGGTGTGAAGGTCCCGGGTTCGGGTGCCATCGCGCGTCCGTCGACCTAACCGTTCGGAGTTTTCCGTGGTTTTCTCCGAAACTTGGCGTAAATATGGGCTAGGACCCCTTAGAAAGACCCCACGGAGGGCACCGCACCCATAGGCCTAGAGCCCATGCGTAACTAATCGGCCTTAATAACACACACATATTTTTTACCAATTAACGTCAGTTTAGAATTTTTTTTTTCCTCCACTGGTAACGTTTATGCCTTTCTTTGTTCTTTTTATTCTTTAAACCTCTAATTTTACTCCTCTAAAATTAAATTCACTCCAAAATAAATCAAAGGGTATTTTCACTCCTTGGAATTACTGCAAGAAATATCTCTGCGGGCGAGCGATAATTGTTACGAACCAATGAAGACATAAATCACTGGTCCTTAAGACCATTGACTAATTTCTATCCCTGATCATACATGAATGATATATCTAAATTTTTTTTACTCACCAGTGACGTAAAGCATTAACCAGATAGTCCACGTCAACTCCATTTTTGACTCTGAAATTAACAGAACAGGCTATTTGAGATCACAATGCATAGAGGTAGATTTAAAATAGAATTGTACAAATAATAAGAAGAACGAAAAGGAGGATAAATCACAAACTCATCGATTATGTAAAAAATCCGTCCTGTACAAAAACTATACGCCTCACGCATACTAAAATCTATACAGGTTGTGCGACGGTGAACTATAATATAAATACCCAGCTTGAACTTATTTGAATGCACCATTTAGACACTATCACACTTTAAATTATTTTTTTTAGAAACTTTTCGGATCTGCACACACTAGATTCTATATGGGTCATGTGACCATGACGCATAATATACATACCCAATTTGCACTCAATCAAATGCACCGTTTAGACGCTGGCTCACTTTCAAAAATGTCAGTCCATAAGCCATAATTTTAAAGAATTATTTTTTGTAGCCATGTGAAAATACTAAGTCCTATACACATCAAAATTAATACCGGTCGTGCGAGAGTGACCTATAATGTATATACCAAGTTTGAGCTCAATCGAATGCATCGTTTAGGAGCTATCGTGTTAACTCACATACACACACATACATATATCTCGTAAAAATAGTATAAATGCATTCAGAAGCCAGAAGAAATTCTAAAGTGTAAATTCATCAAAATCTAGTTCAAATTCGGTTCTGCATAAGAGTTATCAACACTACATAAACTATTTTTGATGAACCTGATTATTTTAATAATTTCAAAAGATCATATTAGCACTTTCAGATCTGATAAATAATTTTTCTTTTCATAACAGTGATTAAATTAAAAAAAAAAAAAAAAAAAAAAACCAGTCAGTCGTAAGGATTGCACGTAAGAAGTGAAAACTTCTTGTCAAGCTTTCTAAAATCTATATTTATGCACTTAAACACGTTTTCACACGTTATTTTAGTCATATTAATAAAAAATAAACACTTATGTACGTTTATTCACATTTTTATGCATTTAAAATTCTTTGTAAAAAAAATTCAAATGTGTTTTTAGGGCTGTAAGGGTATCGCACATTTATTTAGGATATTCTCACAATTTCACATATTTTTGTACGTTTGTACACATTTTAACGCAATTTTCACTGGGTTAGGATTGGAAATTTTTGATTTTTTAAATTTAATTACATTTCGAATTTCGCGCTATTTGTGTGCACATTTAAAATTTAAAAAGAGAGAGGGAGTGCGCGCATAGGCCGCAACGTGACACAGCTGGTATATGCGTACGGTATACATCAGCGGTACATATTTTCCTCCACGTGTTGGATTTTGTTCGATTTAATTAATAATTATGTACGTGAATTTATTAATTAACAATAATTATATACTTACGTTGTAATGAACAGTAATCCCATTTATTTTTAATGAATGATGGATTTATAATTCAAATTCAAATGCACTGTAGTATAACACTTATATCTCAAATACTGTACTGGATATAATTATTAACACTTTCCACATTATCAAATTAACTTTATTGCAGCAAGAACTATATAGCTATCCAAATTAAGTACAGTTTTTTAAATAAACAATCGAAAATTATAGCACCTACCCAGCTAGATAAAGTATGAAATTTTTGAAAAAACATACAGATTGTGCACAATTTGTACATATAAAACGGATATTTTTGAATATTTTGAAAGTATACACTTGTGCACATTATATGCAGTTTTTATGCATACAAAAACAAAAATTTACGCATTTTGAAACGATTTCCAGAAAAATCTCAAAATCTAATCAAAAGTTTTTTTTTTTTTTTAAATCCGACGCCTATAGCTTAAGTTGAATGATCACCTATCATGTCACCAAATTTTATTTCTTTCGCTTTAGTCGTTATTACGTGATGTGCGAACAAAAATTTACGCAGTTTGAAACAATTTTCGGAAAATCTCAAAATCTAATAAATTTTTTAAAAACTCGATGCCTATAGTTTAAGTTGAGTGACCACCTATCTGTCACCAAATTTTATTTCATTCGCTTCTGTCATTTTTACAAGATATGCGAATTAAAAAAAAAATGCATCACTGACAGAACGTCAGACAGACAAACATTTTTTTTTCGGTCGTACTGGGGTCCCAAATGCTTAAAACGGACAGAAAACGTAAAAATTTTAATACCAAATAGTGTACAGGCAAAGTCTAATTATATTTATTTAAATACATAATAGTTCCCATTCCGAAAGTGAAAGAACAATTACTTCAAACTTTAGAACGCTCACCTACCATTCCTTGGGTATACGGTTCGATACCAGTCGCGGACGCTAGAAGGACGCAGTTAAAAGTAACTTGAAGTTTTTACGTATGGTAACAGGTGGCAGCACTAAAATTCAAAGAAAGGAGGGAGAAATCTCGGCAAGCTGGAGAAGACGTAGCTATGACGTTACAATCCACTTTTCCCCCATATGTATCTGAGCGTAACGGTCACGCTCAAGCGTGATGGTCATGCGAATGCAGTGCTTTTTCTACATCCTAAAAGTGCTCAGCGCGCCTAAAAGAGTTTTCACTTCAAAAAGTAAAACAATCCTGATTGATTAGCAAATTTTCGATAAAGATTCTTTTTACTTTATGTGTATAAATTATGGCATCCATTATGTACGAGAGTATAAGTAAATTTTCAATGACAGTTGGTTTTTCTTTATGTGCACAAATTATGGCATCCTTTCTGTACGACAGTATAGGGGATTTTTGTGTCCTCAATTGTGAACACAGCATCTGAAAGAGTTAATTTTGTTTTGAAATAAATACATATATCTAAAATGAACTCTAAGCATGGTCTGTACGCGTACATATGTATGTACGTAGTACTTAACTCGCGTATATCTCAAAAACTCTTAGTCGTAGAATGTTGAAATTTTATTTTTAGGGCTGTTTAACATCAGGTTGTGCCTCTCCCTTTTTGGTTCCAATTTACTGGATAGTTTATTTACAGTGCCACCCAAAAGGATTTTAATGCATTAAGCTCTATGGATATCTTCAATACATTTTGTCTATAGTCATAGTCAATCATTGTTTCAACGATGCCTAAAATCTAGCCAACTGTTATCAAATTTGGCGAGTTTTGCCGAAATATTGCCAAATTCGACGGCAAAATAATTACATAATTCTCATGACTAAAACTTTTAACCTTAAAATGCTCAAATTTTGTATTTTGTGCTATTCTAACATGCAATTGTGCATGTCCTTTTTTGGTTGCAATTGATTGGGTAATTTATTTACAGGGTCATCCAAAAGACTTATTTAAGGTTATAGCCTTTGTCTAGCCAGCAGATATAGTTAAAGAAGTAATAAGTATTAAAAGGATAAGCTTGTGCCTTCAGAGACTATACGGTTGTCTCAGGATCGTACCCAGAAAAAAAAAAGCACAAAGAAGATATAAAAAGATGGAAAAAGCAGAAAGAAATTATGATATTTTTTTAGCAAAAATCGAAATTTCCGGGGGGGGGGGGAGGTGTCTGTTCTCCTGGACCACACCTCTGGATATGGCCATAGGCTGTCTGAAAATATTGTATGGTGTAATGTGACTGCTCCTGGCAATTCCTAGTATAGAAATGAATTGATAATTTTGATGTCTCATAATTTACCTATAAAAATTCTAAACGGAAAGTGATTTTGAACATAGAATCGATAGATATTTTAAGCTTACCTAGTTAGGACACGGATAAATTCTACAGATGCAGTACTTCCTCAGAGTTATTCCATTTCAATAAAAGCACACCGTGTGATTCCAGCTGGCCGCTCTTAGTAAGTACATCAAGAATGATCTTATCGTTCTGAAACCATCCGCCATTTTGTTCTGGATATTTAAACGCGAGGTGGTTTCCATTCATTAATTGCAAACACTTTCTCATCTCTCCCCCCCCCCTTCTGTGTTGATCTGGGTCAGCCGGGTCACTTCTCGCCTTTTGTTTTTGTTTTTCAAGAGAACAAACTTAACCGGCGTATATGTTATTTGACTTAAATATCCATGGAATTAAAGAACCATTCTTTTCTTGCGCAAGGAAAATGACAAAGATGGTTTCTTCCTCTCGCCACTCTAAAGGTCAAAGTCGTAGTTTGTGTAGCTAATGCTCGTGTATTCCACTCGAGACACCTCGCTTGTGTTTGGGGGACATGACGAAAGCGAGTTGAGTTGAATTCAGTCAGTTTTGACCCAGTGTCAGATATCGAAAATGGATTTGAGCGATGATTTTGATTCTGTACCGCCTTGACCTAGAGGGGATGTTTTGTTCGCGGGGGTATGGATTCGAGTGAATGAGGTTTCTTTTCACATCTAGGAATTTATTTATACCTAACTTCCCCCTGTAAATAAACGCCGAACAAACACAAAGCAATTTTGCAATAGTACCTTAATTTTTTGGAAATAAATGGTTTTTCAGGCACCTCTCGTGGAAATCGGGGTTTTGTGCACTCGTGTTCAATGGCAGATAACTGCGATTGCTCAATAAGTTACGTTCTTAGTTGCTAAGCAGATAACAAGGATCTTCCAGTCACAAATTTGGTGTATCAGGCAAGTAGCAAGATAAAAATTTCGATGGTGCCCGAAAGGTGAAAATGGCAGAATTTCTCGCAAAAGTGCTTGATTTAATCACTTTCAATTTACAAAAATTCAAAATTTCGGAGATTTCCAAGCATCCAAGGCCCACAACCCTGGATACGTCCAGGGACTGATTTGCCCCTGCGCGGGACACCCGGGCCCCCAAATTATCTTTTAAACTTAAGAATTTGAAAATTTCAATTTCAGTTTAAAGTAAGAGACAGAGAAACGAATTTTATGTAAAATAATAGTAATAATAATTACTCTTTACTATTTCGTAGCACTGGAATAATACCCACACCTTTTTTGTAACTAAACGGGATAGTCTCATGCAATTATTTAGCTCAAAATAATAATTATGGCCTATGTAGTATGATGTATACAGGATGAATCTAAACTCTTGGGCAAAACTCTAAGGCAATGTGGGGTCGAAAACGCAGTTTTCACTTACCTGGTAATAATCACTTTGTGAAAAGTATTGAAGTGTTCGTCTATTCTTAACCAAGTTTCATAAACAATAGGCTCCGTCTCCAAAAATTTCATCCGTGAAATAAAATAGAATTTTTAAACTATGAATTTTAGTCTTCTGTTTTCGGAGAAAAATACATTAGTTCCTGACGAACAATGGTCGGAAAGTGCGCTGTTGTTTCAGCACTTTTTCCAAAGTGATTATTAACAGCTACATGAAGAAGATGTTGCCGACCCCACATTGCTATGTGATTCTGATTCCTTATTATGTGCCCTATCACCTCTTAAAGTTTTGTCCATGAGTTTAGATTCACCTTGTACTGATCACGAGGAAATCGTAAAGCTGATTTTCAATAGGAACAGATAAAAAGAAATAACTTCCTAAGAGGAGTGAAGGAGAGATATGTCCCACAATAAATTGATATAAACATTAGGAAATCAATACAAAAATAGTGTCGAACATATTTCTTGAAAAATACGGAATGAAATCAAGAATTGAAAATTAAATAATATTATTGAAATATTATTACTCTACATAATATTATTATCATCCAACTATTGCATTGCTTTTTGCATATTGATTCAATAAACACTTTTATGCTGTTATAACATCCTTCTTTGTATGGTGTGATATGAAAGTTACTTTGTATTGTAAAAGAAAGTTTTTGTAAAAGGAGGGCCCCCTCTGAAGATTTTGCCCTGGGCCTCCATCTCTGCAAATCGGTCCCTGGCTACATCCCTGCCGTGAATAAACGAAAGTGGCGCATGTCTCTTATATATGGTCTTGACAGAGATAGTTAGACAGTGATGTCAGTTTAGCCACTTTGTGGCTAGTTCTGCAAATTTAGCCATTTTGTCGCTAGATCTTGGTCAACAGGCAGTACCAAAGCTTTTTGTAAATCGAAAATGAAAGTCCAAATGACTGAAAAAATACTTGCAGACAAGCTTATTTTAACAGCACAAGCACTTAGAAGTAAATTCTAATGAATAATTATTTTTTTCTCAGCTTGAAAACAGTTTTAGCCATTTCTGGCCACTTTTTCAGCCACTTTGTTGCCACCGGAGTTGACAACACTGTAGTCAGAGCCGCTTTATCTATTAGCCACTGTTGTTTTTTAACCCTTTAACGCGCAGTGTTCCCGCTCTGGGAACACCAAACTCTGACGTTTGGACTGTTGCCAGTCACGAAGAATAGATTTGATTTCTATAAAAATAGTTGCGGGTGACATAGCTCCACGAGAATCCTTTACTTTTTAAGCACGTCATTTTCCGTCAAAAAATGGTCACGATTATTTTTAAACAGCACTAACATCTGCTGAAAAATGGAAGAATGCGAGAACAGCTGGATAGATTGCACAATGCTGAAAAAAGGGCAGCCGTTTCCATCGCTCAACTTAACTACCAGCAAGATGGCGGACGATCGAAACGTTTATCGCGTGCCACAGATCTAGAGACCCTTTTTTTGACGCAGCACAGCCAGCTTTCGTCCAAAAAGGGTCTCTAGATCTGTGGCACGCGATGAACGTTTCGATCGTCCGCCATCTTGCTGGTAGTTAAGTCGAGCGATGTCAACGGCTGCCCTTTTTTCAGCATTGGGAAAGGGTTGCGCCACAAAGGGTTAAGGGGGTTCTTTCATAAAGCAAACATTGGCTGAGTTCTGGGGCTGGAGCTAAATCCTATCGAGTTACATTAGTACCCAAAAACTTGTCCTCTTCTCTGGTTCTCGTAAAATTAACGATAACAAGTCAAATTTTGTATACGTTTATACCTAAAAATATTTTTTATCACAAAGGATTAATTATTTTATTGCAAAGAAATTACCACAAGAGAAGAAAACCACACAGAGAAGAGAAATCTGGAACTTTCAAAATCATCAACTTTTTTGTGATGTGCAAATTTTTTTCACTGCAGTGACTGATGAAAATGACCATGGTCTGATCAATAATTTTTCAACTTTGTTCTGTACACGAATGCATTCTGTGAACATTGTGGATTTTCTAACTGAAAATTGAAATAAATGAATATAATTCTGTCGATGTAGTCCCTATAAAGTACCGTTATTTACTGATTTTTTACATCTTTCATAATTTTTTAATGATCCACATCTTTGTCTCGAATTTCCAGTCACTTGTAAGCAAGCTTTTCTCCCTCAACAATTTCCTTTTCTGAGTTAGTTTTATTTTGAATTAAAATTGTTAATTTGGCTGTTACATTCAAAAGTAATTCAAGACAATAATTGGGGTTTTGTAGTGTTTTTTATTCGGGGTGCGTTTCTCCATGCATTTTTTTTTTTGGAAATATTTTATTGTTATTCTTGAAATAGGTACGATTAACTCTGGAATACTGCTTAGTCATTATTTTATTATTTGTTTGAGTTAATTTTATTTTATGAATAACAGAGTTGTTACTCAACATCAGCTGTTTCTGACCAGAATGCCTGTTAACACTTTAACCCTTTAACGCACAGTGACAGTGTGCCTGCTCTAGGAACACCAAACTCTGACGTTTTGACTGTTTCCAGACACGAAGAATAGATCTGATTTCTATAAAAATAGTTGCGGGTGACATAGCTCCTCGAGAATCCTTTACTTTTTAGCACGTCATTTCCCGTAAAAAAATTGTCACGGTTATTTTTAACAGCACTGACATCTGATGAAAAATGGAAAAATGCCAAACCAGCTGGATAGATTGTCCAATGCTGAAAAAAGGGCAGCCGTTGCCATCGCTCGACTTAACGACAGCTGTGCCTGCACAGCCAGCTATCGTCAAAAAAGGGTCTCTAGATCTGTGGCACGCGATGAAGGTTTTGATCGTCCGCCATCTTGCTGGTAGTTAAGTCAAGCGATGGCAACGGCTGCCCTTTTTTCAGCATTGGGAAAGGGTTGCGCCTCAAAGGGTTAACGTGCGGTGGTTGTGTCGTGAAACCACCTTATTTCAGCTCTTTCACTGCTAGTCACAAAAAATATGGTTAAATGGTCCCAACGCTGAAAAGGTGCAACCTTCGCCATCGATCCATTTAACTACCAACAACACGGCGGTTGATTGAAGAGTCCATATAGTACCACAGAGCTGAAGAAGTTTTCTAACACAGCTGGCTGCGCGGCCGCACAGCCGTAAGCATAGAAATTCTTTTGGGTGGCCCTGTAAATAAACAATCCACTAGAGTGGAACTGAAAAGGGAAGTGCAAACTAAATGTTACAACAATCCTAAATATAAAATTCTAACATATTACGATAATTTTTGAGATATGCGAGATACTTAAATACGTCCGATAAAAAACTAGTCAAAATGAACTTGCTATTGGTCAAAATTGATTGTACTTGTATTTATATACGAACATACATACATGCGTACAATGAGATGTAACCGGCAAAAAGCGCTTGAAAGCTAATTTAGTAGTTGTCAAAATCTGCTGAATACCGAAATTTTTCGCGATCACATTACTTCCTTTTACTTCGTACGAGGAAGTAAAAAAGTACTTATTTTCTAAAAGCATAAAGTTCTTTGTAAATAACAAAGTTTCAGCCTTTCATCATAAAATGTCTCAGAGATACGTTTCAACAAAGCCGTTGAGGTGCCATACAATACCAATAATAGCAAAAGTATTGTGTACTTAAGCAACCAATCATTTTATGTTATTTTAATTAACAAAATATTTACTATTTTGGCGATAATATTTACTGTAATATATGTGTATTAGAGTTTTATATATGTTCTACTGTTTTTTTTTAAATATATTGAGAATTTTAAATATATATAATTCACATTTTATTATAGTACAGACTATGCCTCGATATTGCACATAAGGAAAACTGATCGAGCTATTTGGTTGGAAATCAAATTTAATTCAATATAACATTTAAGTTATTGATCAGAATTAAATTTATGCTGTATGTAAAGAATAATTCTACACTAAAAGTTTTATCGGATTCAGTTTATCAAATGCAAAAAATGAATATGCGACGTTTGCAATAGTCGATCGTTTGGAATGAAAGAAATGTGCAGGCTTACATTGAAAACAGTATTCTTGTTGGTTTTCATTAAGTCATTTTGAAAAAAAAATTCAGTCTATAGATTAGTTTTTATTTCTTCATAGTTATTGTTAATTTATGGGTAATTTTCCATTCTTTTTTTCACCATAACTCATGCTGTCTTCCCCGCATACATGGGGGAACTTGTCCGTCCCAATTCGTATGAGTTCATTTAAAATTGAATTTTTCAATCATACACATACTGGGAAAGCAGTTATTAAGCGTCCCGCAGTGGCCCAAACCCTAAGCTCCGTTCCCATAAGAACGCGGAAAGTGGTCAGCCGATCTTGGTCAGCGCTTGGGACGGTTACAACCTCTCTCGGCTGGGCTGCTGTGGAATCGACCGTGTATGCTAATGGGAGTTAGTGCACATAAAATCTGCCTGTAGCCCCAATGCGTTCCGTGTTCAAACGATACCTCAGGGGGTGCCGATCGCAGCGCTAGGTCTGGCATCTGGACTTCGATCAAAACTAGGAGACCTCCGAGCTAAGTCGGGTCTTCCTTCCACGGAAGCACAATGGAATGGAAGCCGCTGCCTTTCGCCCATTGCCTTCCTATAGGGAGGATCTGGCCCCGCTCCGCGTTTGCCAAGGTGCATTAGTAACAACAATTAATAAGCGTGTACAGCTAGTTAAAGATTGAAGAACACAGTGTACTTTTTTTCTTTACTTCATTTCAAATTTGCCTGTGCTAAGAAAAAAATCCCTAAAGACAGTGCCTTCCCCCGAATTACTTTGTACATTATTGTAGCAAATAAAAATCTGGAGTGACTCCACTCGACTTTCCGAACACTTACGATTAAGATCATTACCAAGCATTTAAATCAATTTTAATCGATGAATAATTCAAACATATATACCAAATTGAAGCTCAATCCAATGCGCCGTTTAAACGCTAGCGCACTTTCAAGAATTTCTCCCCATACGCCATAATGTAAAAGAAATGTTTGTCGTAGCCCAGTAGAAAAACTATAAGTCCTATACACACCAAAATAAATACCGGTCTTGCGACCGTGGTGTATAACATATATACTCAATTTGAGCTCAATCGAATGCTCCGTTTAAGAGCTATCGTGTTCACTCACACACACACACACACACACACACAATCGCGTAAAAATAGCATAAATGAATTCAGAAGGCCACAAAACGTGTCAATGCACCAAAATCTCGAAGTCGAATTTTTTCATGACTACAATACTTTCCTTACAGGGTACATGTTCGGAAAGTAAAAATGCGTTCTAATTATAAGAAGCATGCTTTTGTATTTAAAAAAAAAAAGAATTTTTTTTTAATAGTACAGGAATTTTTGTGTAGCCTGGAAGGAGGAAATAAGGGTATATTCCGCACCCCGGAATTTTTTGAATTAGCATAAACTTCATGTCGTGCAGAAATTCCGTTAATTTCCTTCAGATTTATTTCATATCCCCGAATAAATTTTGTTAGATAAGCAAGCCCCTTTACACGCCCTTTGTCAGGTTTGCATTAAGAACGGAGAGGTTTAATCGATCGCTACAGGGCCCTGTGACCAAGGTGCCGACAAAGGGCCCGTGACTTCGCTAACAGCCTAAAGTTTGGCCCCGCAATTTTCTAAAGGTTGCCTATATCTGTTCTAGTTAGTAGCACGTTCGGGCTATCATTGATGTATGTAGGACACACCAGATATCTAATGGCGAAGGTTGAAAGGAGAAACCAAATTCAACAGAAAGGCAAAAACTCAGCAATTTTTTTTTATTCCGCTGGAGGAGTTTTAGTTTCCCATGATTATAGTAGAAAAGTTCACAAAGGTATATATGCAAAGTTCTTTACTGAGTATAAGTGAAAGTAAAATCTTAATGCCTAACATTTATCTAAGTACAGTCTTTTATAATTATTGAAGTTGTCTTTTATATTTATATGTCCGAGATTTCGGACTTTCGCTGTAACAACTACACATCATACGATAGATTTAGGAATCTCTAGATAGAGCATAATGGAGAAAACTTGTTGCCTCCAAACTGTAGCCATGCTAGTGACGTGCGCATGCGCGTAGTGGCAGTGTAACTTAAATTGTAATGGCATTTCTAATTATTTTAGAACAATCTGTATTTTGAAAAATACTCATATCGAAATATTTTCCTTCGAACTTATTTATTTTTCTAAAGTGATAGAATGAATGTTCTATTTTACATTGACGGCAGTAATGTTATGGCATAAATAGAATAATAATTTGACATCGAAAAGCACGCGATTAAAGCATTTATGCCTCATCCAGGGCCTTATTATTTCATGGGCAAATCGGGACTTTGCCTAGGTCCCCTTTGTCGAAAGGGCCTCCAATTTCAAATATTGTTATGAAATATTCTTTCCTATGACAAACTTTTATGAAAAATAAAACAAATTTCATATATGGGGACCCCAAATTTATCAATGCAAGGGGCTCCTGTTGGTCATAATCAGGCCCTGGCCCCCCTAATAACACAACCGTCCCCTGTGACTGAAATGCGACCGCACAATACTGTCACAATACAAACAGTCGCCGTGACTTTGCACCAGGGTCACCACACAGTCTCTATGTCCGCCTGCCGTGTATTCACATTGCGACCCTTCAGAGAAGTCGCTTTGGGACAGTTTTGCGACAGCTATAAAATTCGGGGAAAAGGAGTTACCGAGAACATGCACTAGATAGCAGCACCAAACTCTCACGGAAGGAACGCCTCAGTACCAGTATCGAACCCTCGACGCACTCGTTAATTGGCCAGCACGTTACCCCAGCGCCGTGATAGTCTTGTTCTGATTTGCTTTAAAAGTAAACTGACTGCTGTAAAAGTTAGTTCTGGCATGGCTTGTTTTGGAAACTTAAAATTTTTTGGAGTATTTTATAAATGGAGGAAAAATACCATAATTAATAAATATAAATTAAAAATCTTGAAATCTTTTTTTTTTCACATAAATTATTTTCAGGAGATAATGTGCTGTTTTATTTAAGTATTCATCCGAAAAAACTAATGATTTATTGAAATTTTTTATTCGGTTATGAAATAAATTTGTAATGTGCGACATGTTTACGGGGTTTGATATATATTAAGGTATGAGGGATAAGATTTATATTTTTGCTATATTTTGCCTAAAAGGGATTTCATAAAAAAATAAATAAAATTAATTGGAAAAACATGCATTAGATAAAATAAATAAAGTATTTTTGACTTAGACCCATAGTTTTACCTCAAATTTTTCCCAGCGGAACTTTTCAAATATACCAGGCACGTATTTAAAGGGGGGGGGATCCCGGGCCCCATCCGAAAACTTAAAGCAATTATTAAAAAACAGCAATTTTGAGACATTTGTATTTACTCTAGTAACAATAAGGTTTAAAATACTGGATAGTCCCCCCCCCCCATCCGAAATTTAAACCTACATACGCTATCGAAACATATATGCCATGGGGATATGAAAGAAATTGTTAATTTTGCTCATAGATACTTAGTTTTCTATATTGTAATTAGAACTCTCAACTCTAATACTTTTAAGAATAATATTTTTTTAATAAATAATATCGTCTTGTTTAAACGAAATAATGTAAAAATTAATAAATTAAACTAAATTCCATTACTTCATAACTGAGAGATTTTATTGAATTACTCGTTATCATTTTCGGATTTATTTATTAAATGTTTCACGCAAGAAATTGTCACAAAATATTAGAAAAAAATGAGTCTCTTTCCAAAGTGGCAAAAGCGGCCAGTGTGATGTCATTTTGAAGTCCAAAAAAATCAGTAGTCACAAAACAGTCACACAGTTACTTCACAGGGGAGTCACTGAGCGACCGATCACATACTAGTCACAAGGTGACCCCACGGCAACCGCACCTGGTGACTGGTCACAAATAAACTTCACAGTGACCACACAGTGGAGTCATATCACTCACAAGTCACTATGTGACTAGTATGTGACAGTCCTGTGACCCTCTGTGACGTCACAGCGGCTCTTTTGTGACCATCTGTACTATTAGGACCCATCCAGGTAATCGTCTGTCAGACACTAACATCCTACACACCTTTCTAACTCAACTGCCACCCGCCACTTCTTTTTAAACACCATCCGAGGATTAAACAACTACTATCACTTTCACCTACATTCTCCGAAACAAATTAGATCCTTATTTATTCCACTTCTTTTTTTCCTCGTCTTTTAACTTTCTCTGCCAGAAAACAAAAACACTTTTTCCACACCGCTTGGTTCTCAAAATCTGCGGGCGAACCCGTCTCAACTCAACTCATCTTCCTCAGCCATTGTCTCTCTAGCACACCGTTACAACAAAAGAGAGTGGGGGACCAACACGCAATACGCTTTCCCTTCTTTTACTTTGACAACAAACAAAACAAGGCGATTTTTTTTTTCAGTGCACGCGTGGCTGAAGATGCACTTCCGCTCCGGTTTTCGTAACTCATCTCTCCCTTTGATCGAAACTTATGATTGAGGATTATTTATTTATTTATTTAATTTCCGTTAGTCCAGCAGTCTGTTGTCGGTGTAGTTTCAGGAGAAGAAAGAGGGGGGGGGGGTTGCAGGCTGACCTGGTTGTTTACATTGTCTTTCGAGTGCTCGTTTGTAGGAGGTTTTTATTTATTTATTTATTTATTTATTTTTCTAGTTCGTAAATGTTGGCAGCAGGACCGTCTAGTGATGGGCACGAATAAATAAAAGCGATTCGAATCAATCGATTATTAAGTTCATTCGAGCTAACCAATTTTGAAAAAATCCATTCGAACGCTCCGCTCATGGCATTCGAATATCACATTGCATTCGTAATTTCGAATAGCAATCGAATAGAAAAATGGGCGCCGGCAGCATAGGGCAAGGGGGGTAATGCCCCCCCCCCTGGATTTTTGTATGCAGTGTTTTTCCTTGCTTTTTTGCTCTTTCCAACATGGTAACCATACGTTGGAGTAGTCTTTGCCCCCCCCCCCTTGAGTAGTCTTTCCCTCCCCACTGGAGTAGTCTTTGCCCCCTCCGTGGGAAATATTCTGCCGGCGCCCATGACTAGAACTCTTGAAAAGAATTTCTTTTACCCATTGGTAATAAATATTTCCCTTTGAACAAAGAAGATACCCTTTACTTTGATATCACTGAGTAAAATGTATGAGCACTTGCAACGGCAAAAGTCAACGACGAAGAAGAGCACTGTCATATATTCAACACATAGGTCATAAAATGTTCCAGTCTTAAATAAAGCAAAGTGGAAAACATCATATAGTGATAAGACTTCTAAAATATTATGTAGCTAATTTATAACAAAATTTACAATGCAGAAGTAAACTATTAATTCCTCTTCTAAAATTCGTAACAAATAAAATTTTATTTTTCATTCTGCAAGACAAAAAAAATCTCTGCTGAAAGTTTATATTAAATTTCTATAAAATTGTTTCGCCGTTGTTTTCTATAAAATTGTGACGCCTTCGTAGAATTCGGCGGCTTAGACTTTTATCCACAACCACGTAATTAATTTCTTTTATATGCCGGGGGGGGGGTGATTCCTTCTGTGCGAAGAAGGGGTACACAGCAAGTACATTAATATTCGTGCCGAATAATGGGAAAATTTTCTTGAGTATTTCAACTGAAAGTAATGAATTTTGATTTATTGTAACTCAAACATTTTATTAAATGGAATCCACAGTACAAAACGAACACAGTATTTTCATAATCCTACTAATATATAAATGCCAATGCTTGGATGCATGTTTATTACGCTTACATGCTGAAACGGTTTGATGGGTTTGTAATAAGACAGTTAAAGTCCTGGATCAACATATAGGCTAAAGTAATTAAAAAACTTTGTAAAAAACACACATAAGAAGTAAAAGGAAAAAGGATACGCGTTTCGTTCAAAAATTGTTTTGAACTTCTTCAGTCCAAGCTCTTCGACGTAAAGAACACAGGAACAGGGAACTGAAAGAACTCTTTCAGTTCCCTGTTCCTGTGTTCTTTACGTCGAAGAGCTTGGACTGAAGAAGTTCAAAACAATTTTTGAACGAAACGCGTATCCTTTTTCCTTTTACTTCTTATGTGTGTTTTTTACAAAGTTTTTTAATTACTTTATCGTTTAACACCAGTATTTTGAGTGTTTTTTCAACATATAGGCTACTTTTTATCGCGCAAAAAAAAAAAAGTTCCTTTAATATACAAAAATAACTATCTTTTATCGAAAAAAGAATACAATTGCGTTTTTATTTTGCAGAGCCGTCGACAGATGGCGCAAACTGATAGAATATCGTTAAATGATGCTAAAACAATGACGTAATTTTATCGTCTGCTACGCCTAACTTGGATAAAGAATACACTTGAATAAAGAATAAGTTTTTGAAACTTTCATTCCGTTCGAATTGTGCATTTTTCTGCGCAGCTCTTACCCATTCTATTTCTATTGTATTACATCCAGAAAAAGGATATTAAAAATATCAATTTTAATTTTGTTTAATCACACACATTAATTATGATACAGGGAAGATGCATGGATTATGATACGCTTTTAATATATAGCACTTTAGTGATTATTTAAAATCTGAAAGTGTTTTAGATTTTCTCACCTTTTTTTCCGTTTTTTGATAACGGCCAATATATCCAGAAGCTCTTCATCTATATAAATAAAACAGAGTGTAAACTGTCCGTTAGTTTGTTAGCTAGTTTTTCTGCACCTCGCGTAGCTCCGAAACGGGTGATCGTAGACCTACAAAATTTTGTATAGAAATTCTGAATAGAAATGGAGAAGCATAATGTTACTTAATCCTGCGATAATTTTATTTTTGAAAAACAATTTAATTCAAATTTTGTACATTATCAATTTTTTAAAATGTTCGCACGCCGCCGATAAGGTTTTCCAGACAATGCATGCAAACAACGATGAATTAAAACTATCCCTAACTGTAGAAATCTCACCAATAACACCAACAATATTGAGAAGAGTAGGGATGGACGCGAGACGAAAAATAAGCGTCTCGCGTCTCGCAGAATAGCCTAAAAGCTTGTCTCGTCTCGCAAAAATCCCTATATCGTAATGTTAAGAATGTGTGTCTCGTCTCGCAAAAAAGCTGTAAATCTCTGTCTCGTCTCGCAAAAAAGTCGTCTCGCGTCCATCCCTAGAGAAGAGTGTCAAAAAACTTGGTGCGACGTGTTCATGTTTGCATTTAAAACGGTTGTCGGGCGTTTTCAACATTTGCTGAGAGGAACGTTAATGTAAAACACTTGAATTAAATAATGTTTCACTAAAACAAAATTATCACAGGACTAGTAGCATTGTCACATCTCCATTTCCGTTTTAGCCCACAAAAAAAGTTGTAACAGTCTGACAGTGTTGGAAATTGTCTTCCTCACTTAAACACGGTTCAAATAATTATATTTCAGTTTTAAAATAGTTGCACATCCGTCAGATTTAAGAGTAATAAGAAGAACTAACTGGTGCTCTTTTAAATTGATCACCTTGTAGTTCTTTTACAGGAGCACCCAAAAGAATTTCAATACTTCAACGAATTTCAATACTTCAAAATAGTTGCACATCCGTCATATTTAAGAGTAATAAGAAGAACTAACTGGTGCTCTTTTAAATTGATCACCTTGTAGTTCTTTTACAGGAGCACCCAAAAGAATTTCAATACTTTAACGAATTTAATACTTCAAAATAGTTGCACATCCGTCAGATTTAAGAGTAATAAGAAGAACTAACTGGTGCTCTTTTAAATTGATCACCTTGTAGTTCTTTTACAGGAGCACCCAAAAGAATTTCAATACATTAGTGGCTGTCTATGGCAGTCTTTTCAACATCAGTACTTTTCAAGCACAATATAATTGGTACATAAACGATTATGCTTGCTTATTCTTTAGATAAAACATGGAAATAAACTTTTAAGCTCTTCTACAGAATCTCGCACAATTCAATAATAACAATATGCAGATTTTTAAAAAAGATTATCTCTAAAATCTCGCCGAAGTGTAAAGGTCCTGGGTTTCGACCTATCCCGTCTAACGGCCTGGTGTTTGGGACGATTTTCTCCAAATGTAACGGGAATACGCATCAGGAACTTTAAAAAAGGTCGTGCTCCCAAGGAATCCTCCTTTAGGTAGATAGCTCTCGAGTCGTTTTGCCTTAACCAATTAACTGAAATTTCGACTGATTTAAGCGCAATACACCGACAAGCTTGGCGCACAAATAATGTTGTCTTGGAAAATGTTTTATAATCCATGCGTTTGGCATGATTTATTTCTTGCTTGATATTAAATGTCCTGCCAAAATAAAACTTATAGGAAAAGGGGTTTGATGCCTTCTTTTCATCTTGCAGGTTACAGTAAAAATTGCACATTTGTTATTATATTAAATTTGTTTGGAAATGAATCCCCGTCTAGCGTACCAAACTTTACTATAAAGTAAAAATAAATTTTAAAAATTGATCATAATACAGATCTATTAGCCCGAATATAACGCGATGTTTTTTTGACTGATCATTTCCCGTTAAATCCGAGGTCTAAATATAGGATTTTTCTAATTACCTCGATGAAAATTTTCGGTGTCGCATTATATTCGGGCTAGTACGGTGATTAAAGTATCAGAATTTTAAAATGTAAAAAACATACTCAATCGTTAATTTTTTAAAAAAAAGATAATAATAAAGGTTTTAGAGTGTTTTGGAAGAAGAGGTTGAAAGGTTGTTAGAAAGTTTTAAGGTTTTGGAAAAAAAAAAAACGTTATTTTCCAAAACGCTCTGTTAGTAGAATATTAAGATAACTTTCAATTTTTACCGTAATTCTTAACCCATTTGTGCCTGGATATTTTTGCGACTGTCTTCGATTTTTACTGATAATAGAAATAATAGATAAATTTCTGATGTCAATTTCTTGAACAAGGTATGATTTCTTTTAAAATCATTATGCATAAAAATCGAAATATCAACATCCTACTTGGTCATGTTAAAATATTTTGTAGAGTTGAGGCTCAATACTCATGAATAAAGGCTAGGAAAAATAAATAACGTTTTCGACTAATAGCGAAAATGCCGTCCCAAAAAAGGGACACTAGGCATAAATGGGTTAAAATAAGAGAATGTCTGTATCTGCGCTTTTAGTTCTCTCAAAAATGTAGAATTTTTTAAGTTCCTCTGTTTTATTTTAAATAAATGGCATTTTTATTGATCTTAAATAGCGCTCATTCGAAAAACAGGGCAAAATAAAATATTTCAATTTTTACATTGAGCATTCAATATAACTTTGCTTTCTACGCTTTGTTCCACCATTCAGTAATTTGACACTTAGCCACTGAAGTTGGACCTTTCTTCCTCAGAACAATGTTTGTGCAATTAAACTTGGACAATAGCTTTGGCATTCAAACTCCACCTTAAATGTGATTTCACTCGAATTATGTTTTCAAAAGTGAGAAAAAAAGAATAACAATAGTCATACGCTTATCTAGATATGAGAGCGTGGAAATCCAAATTCAGTGACTTATGCGGCTCTCAGTTATACGACTCTCTCGGCTATACGCCGCATGGGAATTGATGTTAAACTTCTCTCAGTTATACGACTCTTCTCTCACTTATACGACGTTTTAACCCTTTGTCCAGTGAATTAAGAATTGCCAAGAATATCAACTTGAATCGATTTGTTTTCTCTTGTTATAGTTAGGCAATGAGTGATAAATACTGATTAATGTAATAAAAAAGATAATTACAAAAAAATCAATAAGCATAAGCTGTACGTTGGATGACTGGTTTTATAAACAGTTAACGAGTCTTTTACAAAGGAGTATAGGACCCACCAATCTGTGAAGGAGTGAAGTAATGCGTTGATTGACACTTTTTCAGAAAATCGAATCCTTTAATCGTAAAACAGACGTCTGAAAATTCACTAATGCTCGTTTTGGAGGAGGAGGGGGCACGACATGTTTAGAAAGAGAGCGGGAAGCTGTCTTTTTGAAACAGTCTACTCCAATAGAACGTGTAATCGTGATGCATACTGATTAAATGAAGTATTTGGTAGTGATTTTTCAAAGGATTTTTCTTTTTCTTTTCAATTTTAATTTAACGCTACTTCTAAGTGTCGTCGGTACATAAATGGTTAAACGGTTCAGAGGAATTTGAATTACCTAAGAATTCATTTTACAATCTGTAAAGTACAGATCATGAACTTTTTTTAAAATCTTTATCTTATTACTACTGCATAAGTGAGTAATCAATGATGAATAAAGATTTCTCACCTAAACTTCTGCGCTATTAATCATAAAATCTACGGCATGACCGCGATTGTACGTCTAATTAAAATGATTATTCCCAAAACAGTTTAGAAGATTTAAAAGACTTGGAGAAAAACAGGCATTTTTTCTTTTCGTCGACTAGAGACAAACTATAATGCCACTTCATTTTTTGAAAAAAATCTTATTTGTAAATGTTTAAAATAAACATGGTGATAAGTAAATTACGACTTTGCATATACTGTGAACTTTTTCCAATATTTTATGTTTCATTTTTTGTATTTAAAAAAAATTAAATGTTCTTAGTATTCGAAACTTAGTTTTTTAATAATAGTAAAAAATCAATACATATACAATTTTAAACGTGTATATGACGGTCCACTCTCGATATATAGACACGACTCCTGTCAGTGGGTAACGAACTTTTCTCTGCGGTCCCTTAAAAGTTACCGATAATAAAGGTGGAAGAGGTTCACTGCTGTAAATAGAGGGGGAAAAAAAGTGACTGTTTCTATCTTTGTCACTACGCACTAAAATGCGATATATTAATACAGCGTAATCTAATCGATGCGTCGGCCTTATTTTTGTTCGACGCTTTCTCTGCGGTCCCTTAAAAGTCGTATAAGTGAGAGGTCACTGTAATTAGAGGGGAAAAAAGTGACTGTTTCATATTTTAAATACGCACTAAAATGCGATATATTAAAAGCGTATCATTATCGATGCGTCGGCCTTATTTGTCTGCCTTATTCTATTTTGGAAATCGTATCAAATCTATGAGTATTCTGCATTTGTCCTTGTTCCATAAAAACCTCTCCAAAATTGAAATCTATATTAAAATCGCTTACTAAAACTGTTTTATAATCCTCGCCTTGAATATTCCAACTATACTTCACTTACTACAAAGTGAAGTATAGTTGGACACCATAGTTGGTCTTTTTGGGACACCAAATCAAACATTGCTAAATATTTTTGCTAAAAGTTGTGCTAAATATTTTTTTTTTCTTTCCCAAAGGGATAGAAGTAACTCAAATATTAGAAATCACATAGAACGGGGAGCTGTACAGTCCATTTTTTGTGTACCAGTTATCCGTCACTGCTAGTTCTATTATGATCATTGCATTGGGGATCCTTTATTATTATTTTTTTTTAAACGCTCGAGAGTAAAATGCATAGTTAAGAAATCTTATTTTAAATAATGCAATTATTGGATAACCAATCATTTGTTCATGAAAGTCTGTTAAGAAATGTGAATATTTGAGCATTTCATTTTATATTTTTTACCGGTACATGAGGATAACGTTTATGCCCCAAAATTACATGTATTTTCGAATCATGCTGGTGCCTTTTCCAAAAGCATGTAAATGTTTTCGGACAATCTGTTTGAATCACTTAAAAAATAAATATTTATATTGCTCAGGTTTCAGAATTATTATTCAGAATTCAGAACTATTATTGTGTTGACAAAATAATAAGTTCGTAATTTTCCAGTAAAGTTTTGCATAGTTGTGTTGATGTTCACGATGAACAGATTTTTGAAATAAGCGACAATGTAATATAAATGCCTGCATTTGGAAGTAGACAAATGATTGTTATAAACAAAAATAAGATATTTTAAACTTTATTGACAAAAATACAGAGTAACATAATTTACAATATCCAAAAATGTGCACAACATAATTTTATCTAATACATATAGAATATACACTTCATGGTAAGTAAATAAAATAAATAAATAAATAAATAGATCTTGAATATGATACACATTACCTTATGGTAACCTACAAATAGAAATTTAAATACAATAGAAATAAAAAACAGTTTAAAGAATATGACCACATTAATATTGTTCACAAAGTGCGGGACTTTATAATAGCTACCATAACAGAACCCTAAACTGTTTTAACAGAAACCCAACTTGCTTCCTCCATGTTCCCAAGATGATAAATGAAAATGAATTTGAAGATGAAAATGTGAGAGAGACAAAAAAAAAATGATGTAAGGTTAAATCCAAATTAAAAGTATGAAACATATTTCTTGATGATTTTTCTAAAGATAGTAAATTAATATCGCTTAGAACTGTTATTGCAAACTGATATTGAATATGTGTCTACTTTCGAGACAAAAACACATTTAATACTTTTCTTTTTTTTTTTCTTTGTTCTTTTGGAGTATTAATTTATTTGTAAATGTATGTTACGGTGAATTAATGAATTAATTTAAATAAGAGATGCAATCATTTTATAATGAATTGTATTTGCATTCATAAGCGTTTTACAACTTATTCTTTCATAGGCTTGGAAGAAAGTTTGGCTCAATACCCATGGCGTGTTTTTTTTCCCTTTTTCTTAAGTTTGTTCTCTCAATTATGCTCACTGAAACAACCAGATATGCACTTGAGCCAGAATTTTAATTTCTAAAAGAAAATTGTTTATAATTATTTTTAAAATGCATAACCATTCAATAACTTTTAACAAGAATTGCAAGATAATTAAATACCTTTTTCAATTAAAAAAAAAATTCCTCGTTGGAAACAGAATGTTTACAATTCTTTTTCAATATATGTTTTTTTTTTTTTTTAAGATGTAATTAACATCTTTTTGCAACCAATATTAAAGAATTCATTCTAAAGAATGCATCTTTTTGCAACCAATATTAAAGAATTCTTTTTTTTTCTACAAATTCCTACAAATAATTTCTTCAAATTTCTATAATTTCTACAACTTTATACACTTGATTCAAACCATACATCTAGTCATAAAAGTAGACAGATCAGTGTTCTTTTTACACTAGAACAAAGATATTTCTTAAAGAATTCCTTAAAGAAAATTAACTCTTTCAACCAAGACAAAATTTTTTCCAAATCACTATACTTGATTCAGACCATAGACCTGGTTACAACATGGACTGAACAGTTTTTTTTTTTCAATAATAATAAAACAATAATCTCCAAAAAGAGTGACTTTTGTTAATAAAATTCCAAATTGTAGGAATTGTCATTTGCTTTGTATTTCAATACGAAAATAATATCTGGTGTAATTGTAAGGCTTTCTTAATAGGGTATTTTTTGTCCAAATCAGTATCTAATTATAATATAATCTCAAACCAAACCTCCCTTTTCCTTTTTTCACAGAAAAAGCCGCACAAACAGAATAACATTGACGATAATCGTTCTTAGTAAATGATGATTGATGGAGAAATCTGCATGAGCATTTTATGTCACGTATGAACTCTTTGAAAAAAAATCTTTTAAAGCTTCCATTGATTTGTTATTATTCTTTTTCATGTAGGTTAATGTTTTAATGACAATGTTTTCAAACTTTTAACCGTGAAATGCGCAACTCATGAATTTAACTTTAAAAAAAAAAAACCTAATGAAATTATCCCATTTAAAGAATATAAGAGAAATAGCCGGTGTAGCATTTAACCAGTTCCAAAACAACTAAAATAGAATACAGCAGGCACTTTAACAAGAGTGATTATTATTTCCAACTTTTACGACGAGGTATGGTGTTCAAATTCGAGCTTTCCGAAACTTTTGACTTTTCAGAATTGCTTTTAATCCATCCTCTGTTTGTTGCTGTCGAACTCCGCGTCTTCTGGTAGGATTGTCTTTGACCCCATGCCTTCCTGTCGTTCGAATCACTCTGAAGTCTTCCATTGTGCCCAGAGTTGTTCGACTTTGATACAAAACCTTTGTGACCTACAGTATTTATGCTAGTGTAAGCATCCTGGTCGGATCTTCTCGTGGTTTGCTGCTCCCACACTCCTTTTATTCCAGTAGGATTGATTGCAGTCTCCGGCATGTCTTCATTGAGCCATCCTCTGGTTGAAGAAGTATAACCGCCGTTAGTGCTCCAAGAATTTTCGTTTGTCCTTTTAGGTGCATCCGCAACGACGTCCTGCTTGAACCAGCTTTTAGTGGTTGATGGAGGACTGTAACCGTCATCCGACTGTTTCATCCAAATGCTGGTTGATGTTGACGTTCCGTAACTGTTGCTTCTCATTGGCGAAGTGGTGGGCTGGTAGACTTCGGTCGATCCCCAGGCGTTCAGGGTGTCCAGTGGCGTGCTTCTGCTTTTTATTCTGGTGCCGAAGGGAGCGGGAGTCTGCGCCAAGCCTGTCCTTTTCGTCATACCGTTGCTTTGGTCTTTAGCAGGCTGTCCGTCTATGCCGTACCAAATAGGCTTGGTGGTGGGAATGAAAGAACTCGAAGACGTGGATGAACTGCCGAAGTTTGCCGTTGATGCACCGCTTGCCCCAGCTCCCCAAGACACGGATACTTCTTTCTGCACGTCCGATCGGCTCCAGGTGTTGCTGACTTCTCTGCTGGTGGACACGGAATCGGACGATTTTGAACCCCTTCGGGTCGGCGTATCTTTCCATCGGGGATTCTAGAAAAAAGAAATCGAAACATGGATGCATTAATATACTTGATGTAATCTGTCTGTTAATGGGTTTGTTTATGTCTCAAGTTCAATTGATGCTTTAAACCAAAAGAAAATAATAAATAGTTTACGTATGTACGTTGATACGACGTTGTATTTTCATCACTTTAGAAACATTTCAAATCATCGCTTCAAAATGAACTCGTGTTTCGCAATTGAATATTGACAAGAATACTTACTTTATTAATTGGCATAAATTTAAATTATCAAGTAGTTTCACAATGCGCTTTTCAATTATGATTTGCTTTTGTAGATAGATTTCGCGTCTCAATAATGTAATGGTTACCTAATTCGTATATATTTAAAGTGTCTATATCAGGCTATCAATAATACGCTTCCACGCAAGTCAAAGCCTGTTATAATAAAGTTTTTCATATCAGCTTTAAAGAGTCTGGCTTAAAAACGATAGCCAACTCGCCGCATTTTTAGCTAGATGTGGGGCAAAACTTGTATCAAATAAACAGTACAGTCTAGCCGCTTAATGGAATAGCTAATTTGCCACAAAAAAAATTATTCTAATAAACAGGATATTCCCTTTTCTGACCAAACTGACAAAGTACTACTGTTTGGAACTTGGAAAAGTTATTACATTTAGCAACGTATTCTTTTAACCGATATTCCGTTAAGCGTGTTCGACTATAACTTAAAAGTGTGTTTTTAGTTTATTTAATTGATTAATCTTTTCATTTTAATACCTGCTTTCCAGTCGAAGGTTGGTTTCCCCAGCTCTTGGTTGGCCTCTTCCGGTCGAGATCTTGGGAGTTCCAAGGCAAGGTCTTTTCCGTCGTGACCGGAATTTCCTCCGTCACAGTGGCTACTGGGTCTTTATAAACCTCGTTGTTCAGTTCGTAGAATGAGGGGGTGTCGGAACAGTTGACGTTGAACCACCAATCGCAAACAAAATATTTCTGGTTGAAAATCGTTCCCACAGGGCACAGGAACGAATCCTTCCTGTTGCCAGGTTGGCATATGTGAAACACCTAAGGAGAGACGTAATAGACGTAAGTCTAATAGACTTGTAGACGTAACTCAACCATACCCATCTAATCCTATTCTATTGGGTTGGCAACAAAGTAATTGCGTTTTCTTGTATAAAATTCAAGCAAATAAGTTTTCAACAAGTTATTAATTACAGGTAAGCTGTGCCTGAACATACGATTGATATTTGTTACATTTTAAAGTAAGAATTTCACTGACAGTATTTTTTTTCGTCCATAAAAGATGGCCACCCTCCCCCTTTTTTCGCTTCTATCCTCCTTAGAGGACAATATTAAAAATGTCCTGAAATTAATTTTTAGGTTTACGTGACTGCTGTATTTTACAGAAAGAATTTCACGGATATCTCTATTTTTGTTTGAGATTACGCGGGATATGTGAAAAGAACTTTTTGGCCCCTTACCCCCCTAAGATTACGAATTTTGGAAAATGCTCTCTGATCTAGCACCTATGTTGAAGAACTCACGTACGTGCCAAATTTCTCATAATTAACTTCAGTAGTTTTGGCCAGCAGAAATATTGACATACGAAAAAACGCAATTACTTAGTTGCCAACCCAATATAATCGTCAACTGACTAATTTAAAAAACTTGACACCATGCTTGAATGGGAAAGCAATGATAACAAAAAATATTGCATTGAAAGTTGTATTATGACAAAAGAAATTGCATAATTTTGCTTTTACAACTTATTACAATTTCAGCAGTTCAAAATCATGCTTGCGTTTAAAATAATACGAAACAATTGCGTATTTCATGCTCTATCGAAAGAAATCACAAGAAAAAGTTCCTGTATCAAGCGGACTCGGAAAGAGATGAATTTTATTTGCTCTTCTAAGGTTTAGCAGTCTAGAATAAAAAAAATTAAAAAAATGCATTTTTTTGCATATCAGGGGTGTAGCTGGTAAAGAATTTTCGGAGACGGCCTCGAAAGTGGAAAAGGTAAAACTTTTCACCCAAAATAATTCTCGATTATTGATATTCACTTAATAAAAATCCAAATTTTTGGGAGGTACGTCCCTGTTGCAGGTAAACCGGTTAATTATAACGCGATTCACAAATCTTCACATTCCCATTGAAATAGCCCACTTTAATGCTATTAGATTAGGGCTTTTGGACATTGTTCTTTTTTACAATAAAAAAAACAATTTCGTAAATCGGTGTACGTGGTTAAAAATTATTGCTGTATATACATTACTATATATGCTATATAGTAATGTGTGTATAGTAAGTATACAGGGTGAATCTAAACTCTTGGGCAAAACTTTAAGGATGATAGAGCACAGTGAGGAATCGTTATCACATAGCAATCTGGGGTGAAAAACGTAGTTTTAACTTACCCGGTAATAATCACTTTTGGAAAAGTATTGAAGTGGCCGTCTCATTTCTTAACCTAGTTTCACAAGCAATAGGCTTGTCTCCGAAAATTTCATCCATGAAATAAAATCAACTTTTTAAACTATCCATTTTAGTATTCTGTTTTCGGAGAAAAATACATTAGTTTCTGGCGAAACAATGGTCGAAAAGCGCACTGTTTTTTCAGCACTTTTTCCGAAGTGATTATTAACAGCTCTACGAAAACGATGTTGCCGACCGCACATTGCTACGTGATTCTGATTCCTTATTATGTGCCCTATCACCCCTTAAAGTTTTGCCCAAGAGTTTAGATTCCTCCTCCATAAGTTGCGATTCTATACTCAACATGACACTCCAGTTGACCACAGACACACACATCCATGTATAAAATAGGATCAGTTACCTGGCATCCGGCATCCACGTCTCCGTAATACCCCTGCGACGGCATGATGGAGCAGTCGAAGTCTGTCTCGGGAATGGCTACCAAGTTCGGGAAGTCCATCCCAGGCACGCCCCTGAGGAGCGTCGCCAGGTCACCCTGTTCGCCAGGTGCGCCCTGTTCTTCCTGGGCGTCAGGGTAGGGACTGCCCTTGTTGTTCCCTTGGGGCTGCTGTTTGTCCATGTTGTTCCACCCCATGTCGTAGCCGTCGCTGTTCCGATTGTCCCCTGAAGACCAGCTGTCTTGCGACCAAGAACCATCTGCGCAAGCATAATTGTAATAATTACTTAGATCAGGGGTTCCCAAACTTTTTTTAACCTCGGCACCCTTGTCAGGCTAAAAGCATTTCGCGGCAGATTTCCTTTAAAGCAATATGAATATGAAGGTTAGAATGAAGCAGTTTGGATGCATTTTACGTTATTTTTTGTTTGTTTGTTTATAAGGCTAACTATCAAGAAAGTATTCTCTTGGGAAAGGGATATAGAATTTTGACAATAACCCCATTTCAAAGAGTTCCTATAAAAGAGAGGCTACGAGACAGTCTTGAACTTGACTGAAATATTTTTGTTTGAGCCCACTTAGTGATCGGCTTGGCTCACTTTCTTGGGGGATACCGGTTCAGAGAAAATTATTTCATTATACTCCACCAAAACACTTATCTCCACGGCACCCCTGACATACGCTCGTGGCACCCTAGGGTGCCGCGGCACCCAGTTTGGGAACCTCTGACTTAGATAATAACTCTACAGAACCAGAGACCAATTTACAGAGGTGGGGCCCGAGGACAAAAGCTTCATTGGAGGCCCCCCTCTAACGAAAGCTCTTTTATACCCTACACAGCAACTTTCACATTACACCATACAAAGAACGATGTTACAGCAGCAGAAAAATGAATATTTAGTCAAGATGCAAAGTCAAATGCATGCAATGTTTCGATTATAATAATATTATCCAAGATAATAATGTTTCAATTACATAATTTAATTTTCAATAGTTAATTTCATTCCGATTTTTTCAAGTAATGTGTTTCAGGATAACTTTGTATTTATTGTCCTAATGTTTATATAAGAGCATTAACTTATAGTGGGATGGATTTCACTTCACCCCACTTAGAAAGCTATTTCCTTTCATCTGTTCCGATTGAAAATCAGCTCTATTGTTTCCTCGCTATCAGCGTACATCGCTCCATAGTCCACGCCTAAATGATAAGTTTGAGCTAAATAATTGAATGAGACTATACCATTTACCTTAAAAAAAAGGTGTGAACGTAATGCTAGTTCTATGACATAGTAACAAAGTAATTATTATTACTATTATTTTTCAGAAAATTAGTTACTCTGTCTCTTATTTTAAATTAGAAACAAAATGTGCAAATTTTTAAACTTAAGGATAATTTTGGGGTGTCTCGAATCCCCCTGCCAGAAATCAGTCCCTGTACAGAGACCCTTCAAAAGTCATCCGACAAAGACACCCCCTTTAGGCAGATAATCCTCGAGTAGCTTTGTCTCAATGCAACGCAACAATATAACTATGCATTATGTCTCAGGATTGTAAACATAAAATAGGCAATTTGTAATCGCAATAGCAAAGTGGGATTGCGGATTTACGTAGTCTGTTATTCATGATCAGAATCACCATTTCAGATGACAGCTCATACCCTTTGAAGTCTTTTGGGTGACCCTGCAAATAAAATCGCTTCTTTTTTAATGGCATTACAGTCCAAGGTGGGTCTTAGATTGCCGCACAGTGTCTCTCTACATTGCTCAGTTCCTGACTTAAATTTTTCAGTTGGAGATCTTTAAATTTCTTATAGATCCATCAAGACATCATCCATCCACCTTTTCTTGGGTCTGCCTCCTTGGCCTATTGCACATGGGCACGATTTTTGAAACTCGCTTGTCAGGTTGACCAAGTCATGAAAGTCTCTGTGCCTTAATGAATTTTACTAGATGTTCATGCTTGATAAGAGTCTCTAATTCGTCATTGGTTCATATTCTCCAGTTATTATGACTTAAATATTTTTGGGCATTAATTTTTCTGAATATTTTCTGCCCCAAAACTAGTAAATTATTTAGATATCTTTTTGGATCAAAGTCTCACAACCATAAATCACCACGTGACGGATAATAGTTATGAAAATAAAATACCCTAATCGAAAAAAGAAATGCACAGTTAAATGTTACACCAGTCAGAATACAAAATTTCAACATTCTACGGCTAATCGCTGACTCACATGGGAGATACACACACATGCAGAGGGATTGTAATTAAACTTCCCCTATAAACAGGGTTCTACAATTAAAACGAGTGAACGGATTGTAACCAAATTTGCTATGTAGACAATACATGAGATGCGCTCAAGGAATTGAGAAAAAAAAATTACTTCAAAAAACGTCCACCAGATGGCATTTTGAACAAACACAGCAAATTTAACAAGAGAAATGAGTAATTCAAAATATGCAAATGATTGCAACATCTATTCAGTAGGTTTTGAGCATTTATTAACTAATTTGGGTCCTTTCTTGATCAGATTTCCCCATGCAAAGCGGCACCTAGTGGACGTTTTTTGAACTAAACTTTTCGGAAAACATCCTTGAGCGCATCTCATGTAAAGTCTGTATGCCAAATTCGGTGGAATTGTGCTCACCCGTTTCCGCTGTAAAACGCTGTTTATAGGGGAAGTTAAATTGGGTCATAACCACCCTGCCCGTACATAATAAACAGTAGTTCAAAATCAAGCGGAAGAATTTCAAGCCAAAAAATTGTAGTTAAAAACGAATTTTTATTACCTCTGTTAGGGATCGCGTCTCCTCTACCTTTGGTTGACCCGCCTCCACTAGGCCAATTAGCCTGTGATGAGCTCTTTGTCTGGGCATCTGTGAGTTGGTCGTTCCGACCCCAGCTCCAGTCTCCTCGCTGTTCATGATTGGAGTATCTTTCAACCTGCGTAAAACAGAAGTAAATAAAACATAGCACAACTGACGAAAAAACGAACAAACAAACAAACAAGGAAGATCCCATTTGGTTACATCTTTTGATTTTTTGCTCCCAGTCCTATCTTTCGATGTTTCACCCTTCAGTGCTGTGTAGTATTTTAAAATATTTTTGAAATATTTACAACTGAAACTAATAATTGCAGATTTAGAAATGTATCGTATAACACACATACCTTTAAATTTTTATCTTAAGCTGGCTTCTGTTTTATCATTTTATTCTAGATGAAAAGACTTGATCTTTATTACATGTCTTATTTGAATGATTAACACAAGCGCAAAGAAATGGCATACTTACTTATCGTGTTTTATACATTGATAAAAATTGTAATTTTATAAAAATTGTAAATAAAACTATTATAAGGCAAATAATAATTGTGAGGAGTTAAAATCCTTACACTGTACACCTAGTCGTTTACTCTGGCTGTAACATTCCGTTACCATTTAAAATTTATTTTCGCACATTGATAATGCAACAGACTAATATTTATTACTACACATTGTTCCATAATTAGATACATAATATAAATTTGAGCGATTAATGCCATCAAAATGAATACATGAGCCCTGCACGGCGCTCGCTGCCTAAAATTGATGATCGGCATTTCAGGAACCGGAGACCGTTAGTCAGAGACATATAGTTCTAATTGCAAAAATGCTCTAAATTGTATAATCTATTATATCAGAAACAATTGAAGTCAATAAATCTATTCCTATAAAAATTACGAAATTTAAATTTTCATACGGTCCCCCTGTCCTATCAGTTATATTTAGAAAAAATGTTCTTTCTTTACACTTTTATGCATATTAAAAAACCTCGCCTTTCTAGGACCAAAATTCACCGCGCTATGAAGCAGCAAATATTTTGACTTAAGCTGCTTTTCCACGTTTAAAAATGTCACATTACGGTAAACCGTTAAGGACCATATAAATATTGAAATTTTAAATTATTGGTTTAATTTCATTTCCTGTCATAATGCGGAGAAAGAAGCAAAACTAATTTTAGAATACTAATCTTTAAGCAAAGGGTTATAGTCAGGCTCTATAAAAATCTATCCGGGATCAGACTTACTAAATAATACAGTAGAATCTCGCTACAACGATATCCTCTATAACGATAATTCTCTCTATTACGATATTTTTTCATAGTCCTGGCTGAATTCCCTTTAGATTAATGTAAAACAGTTCTCTGTATTACGATACCCTTTAAAACGATAATTCTCTCTACAACGATGGTAATAATTATCCCTTACATCACAATAATTCTCTCTACTACGATTATTTTTTTTCTACGATGCATCGGAAACCCAACTCATGCACAGACATTGAAAGTTACACAAAGAAAGTCGAGGTAAAATGTGGTTGGAACGGGTTGGACCACGCCTCTGCAAAGAACGTCTTTTAAGTTTCGTTTTGCTGATGTAACACTATGGTAATGAGAAAGTGCATTTCTCGTAAGGTGGAAGGGCAGTTGGATGACACAGCTTTGATTCCTATCCCTCTCTTGAAAAAATGGTCAAGGATTCCTTTCACCGGAACTGATATAGAAAACGATACGTTCTTTTGTCTGAACTGGAGTAAGAATTTTAACCTCCGATAAATCCTATCGAGGTCGATTATTACACGAGAATATTTTAAATCATTTATGAGTTTTGTTTACTTTGAAGTTTGTTTAGTGAAAATCGAAAGCAAATGGCTAAAAGAAAACAAATATCTATCGAAGTGAAATTCAACATCATAAAAGATTTTGATAAAGGCATGAAGCAAAATAAATAAGGATAAATTAATGGGTATGTATTTTCAATTAATATCTAATACATTTTAAAAAACGCTTTTGCGGCATTCAGGTATTATTTATTTAGACATTATATATTTGTTATTCAAATATGCTGTAAATATTTATAAGCCATATCTCCGCTAGAATCCCTGGCGAGGCGGCAAGGGTATTTTAACTAAAATTTGTGAGTGTTGTGAAAATTGCTGAAAACTATAAACATGTTTTTCTCCTTTTATTTATTATATATTACTTGTGAGGGTGTGCTGAATGAAAACAGAACACTTTCTGGTGATACCGCAAGGTATGGGATATATGAAGAACAAAAATCAAAAATCTTTTGGTTCCAATACCGATTCTCTCTATAACGATAATTCTCTTTACAACGATATATTATTTTGACCCTCAAAATATCGTTATAGAGGGATATCACTGTATATACGCGTAGCATGCGGATGTGTAACACCAAGTATGCTACGCAAAGTACAGGAAGAGTTTTCTACACGAGTGCATATTTGCATTGCAGTTGAAGGAAGCTATACTTTGAGCAAATATTACGCTAACAAGATTTGTAATATTATTTTAAGTTTCTAAAATGCCTATATTCGTACTATAAAATGTTTCATTTTCTAATTTAATGTTTAAAGTGTTTTATTCTCTTGTTTTCGTATTTTAAGTTATTTAACACCAGTTCATTAAAAAATATCTTTCAAAAAATTCTATTTTCAGTATAAGCTAATTTTTATGTTAATTAATTGGATAGAAATTGTTAAACGTTAATCTTCTTTATTGCAATGTACAATCGTAAAATGGTTGATGAAATTGCTATTCAATATTACAGGGCTCAAAACCATGTACATTAATTTTTCCCAAATTCATTTTGTATACAAACCCTATTTCGCATCTCGAAAAGTGCTCTAACTTTAAGCAGCTGTAACTCGGTGAATTTTGGTCGCAGAAGGACAATTTTTTTTTATTGTTCATGAAACTGTATAAGGAAAATTTTCCTAAATATAACTGATAGGACCGGGGTACCGTAAATAAATTTAAATTTCGTATTTTTTATAGGAATTGATTTATTGACTTCGATTGTTTCTGTTATAATAGATTATACAATTTAAAGCATTTTTGCAACTGGAACTATGTGTCTCTGACTAACAGTTTAGGAAATAGTCATTGGGTACCGCTAGCACTGGACACCCTGTATACAGGGTGAACCTAAACTCTTGGGCAAAACATTAAGGGGTGATAGGGCACATAATAAGGAATCAGAATCACATAGCAATGTGGGGTCAAAAACGCAGTTTTCACTTACCTGGTAATAATCACTTTGTGAAAAGTATTGAAGTGTTTGTCTCATTTCTTAACCAAGTTTCATAAACAATAGGCTCGTCTCCAAAAATTTCATCCGTGAAATAAAAAAAATTTTTAAACTATGAATTTTAGTCTTCTGTTTTCGGAGAAAAATACATTAGTTTCTGACGAACAATGGTCGGAAAGTGCACTGTTGTTTCAGCACTTTTTCTAAAGTTATTATTAACAGCTACATGAAGACGATGTTGCCGACCCCACATTGCTATGTGATTCTGATTATGTGCCCTATCACCTCTTAAAGTATTGTCCAAGAGTTTAGATTCACCCTGTATAAAACTGTAAGCAACATAAAAGTAAACTTACCCTACTTGATGAAGAATAAATGAAGCATGTAATAAATAATATTCCTGAAACAAAGAAGAAAGATTATGAGAACAGACAATGGATATATTTAAAAAAAAGAAGAAGAAAGAAAAAAAATGAAAATAAAGAAAATCTGAAACACTTTCATATTTTAAATTTGCACTAAAGGACTACATATTAAAAGCGTATCATAATTTATGCTCCTTCCCTATTTGTCGTTCTTTCTTCATACGTTGGAAAGTGTATCATTATCCATTAGTGGGCTGTATTTGACTTCCTTGTTTCATTACATTGGAAAGTATACCATGATCCTCGATTATGCCCTATTTGTCTTCCTTGTTTCACTATGGTGGAAAATGTATAGTAATCTAAGTGTCTACCTTAATTTTCTTCCTTGTTCCATTATGTTGGAAAGGGCATCATAATCCATACGTGTGCCGTATTTGTCTAATTCCATAAAATACTCCGTCAGAATTGAAATTTACATTAAAATCGCTTACCAGAACTGTTTTACAATCTTCGTCAGGCATAGTCAACTATACTTATAATATTTATAGGCATTAATTAATATTCCTATAAACAGTAACAGTAACCCTTTAAACAGTGGTGTTTGTCAATTTTTTTTCTTTGAGGGAAAGTATTCTTGCACTAAATTTGGCGATAAATCGCCAAAAATGGCCAACATTGCTGACTTTTCACATTTTATTACCTGCCGCTTTCAGGTAACCTCTGAAAAGCGATACGCCTTTTTACTTCCTTGTACGGAGCATAAGGTAATCCAATAATGTGTGATCCCAAAAATTTTCGGGGGCCAGATTTCGACGAAAAACAAAACCGATTTTGACTACCTCTAAATGTACATTTAAGAATTTTTGCGATGCATCTCATCGTACGCTAACATGCACGTTCATATGAATGCGTGTGCAACACATTTTGACCGACCGCGAGTCTATTTTGACCAGTTTTTGCATGCCGTCTGTACGTACGTATGTATACTTGCATATCTCAAAAGCTATTGGTCGTAGAATGTTGAAACTTTATATTTAGTATTGTTGTAACATGTAGTTGTGCACCTCCCCTTTGGTGCCCAATCGACTGGCTAGTTTATCTACAGGACCGCCCAAAAGATTCTAAATACATTACGCTCTATGGGCCGAAATTCGTTAAACTCCCGCCCCAGAGACCCGGGTCCGATTCCCGGCAGAGGAAAAGAGGTTCCATGATGCAATAGTCAAGTTTCATGATAATTATAAGAAACTTTCATAAAATACTGAAAATTAGCTCTTTAGTTACAAATGAAACTTTGCTTGGTACTTACGTAATATCCCGGCGGTCATTCCCGCCAAACTATTTTTTCGTCAAATGTGCTGTCAAACTGTTGCCAATCGTATTCTACACCATCAATAATTTCTTGATCCGGCATGTACTTGGCGAAAAATCGTTCGTCTTGGCAGACCGCCGGGATAATACGTAAGTACCCTTTGTTTTAGTAATAAGCACAAACTAAAGAAGTTTCTTATGTATTATACCTTAAGGGGTATTGATACGTAAGGCGGTGATATTGGCGGTGATTTATGCCGCCAATATAAATGTCGGACACATGAAATTATGGATCGCTTGGAATACGATTGGCAACAGTTTGCCAGCACATTTGAGGAAAAAATAGTTTGGCGTGAAATGACCAACGGAATAATACCAATAAGTACCGAAAAAACTTTAGTCACACATAGGGATATCTAACGAAAAATTATCTTTCTTTATTCACACTTTGCAACTTTATTCACAAACAGAATGTGTTTTATTTGTAACTAAAAAGCGAAAAAAAATAAAAATTAAGTAAAAATACAATTTTTAAAAGTAGAAACTTTTCTTGCGAAGCCCTAAAAGGCAAAAAATAAAGATTTATTTTTCAAAAGATATGCTATAAATGAATGAAAGTTTCAAAACTAAGAAATCTTTTGAGAAAAATATAGATATTTCACTTTTGCAAGAGATAAAAATTTGTAAATGTTCAAAATATTTTAAAAAGCATTCAAGACTAATATTCCACTTGAACTGTATTTGCTTGTAAGGCATTATTTAGTAGTCAATATCTGTATTGCAAAGGTCTCGAATGTCTTTAACACCGTGAAATATTTCATCTCGCCGAGGATGGAAAATATCCAAGGTCTATCTATCTCGGCAGTTGAATTGCTCTGTCAGCTATAAACCAAAAGTACCGCATTTCGTTTAAAATTTTCAATTCCTTTTTGTACAAAATACCTACAAGATTCCTTTATCAAACTTTCGAAAAGAAGTGCAATTAAAAGCATCTTAGGGCAAAGGATTTGACTAAAAATGGTTGAATCTTTATCGAGAAAAAAATCGCATGCAATATTTCTTTAAACTTTGCACAAATAAGTCACCAAGGGGTAGCAAGAGTGCCTCTCCAAAATTTGTAACAAGAAAAAGAAAGATAAGCTTACCTAAGTATAGTTTTTTCATTATTCAAATAAAGAAATTGTGCGTTAACTCTGAAAGAACAAAAAAGATATTTTAAGAGTGAGTCAACAGCTGACCAAGCTAGAACATAGCATTGGATATTTGCCACGAATGACGACTTTCAAATTTTTATCGAATTGCGCATGAACATAACGGATAATCAATACCAATTAAGGTTGCCATTTAAACAGTTCTCCTGATATTCTTATGCATGATCCTTGGCAGATTGGCGCATTTAGCACAGCAAAATTTCCATGTCGCTTTGGTGGTAAATATCCAAGCTTTACCATGAAAGGTAGTTTAGTTTAAGCATCTTAAAAAAAAGTTCAAATAGTTTTGTTCTGTTGAAACTACCGTAGGATATATTAACATTATTTTATAAACCCCAGTAGTATGTGTATTATAATACATATACAATGAAACCTGCTAAGTTGACCACCTTTGTAAGTTGACCAACAGTCTATGTTGACCTAAATGACCAAGAACGGAATGGCTTAGTTACACCAACATTGAATGAGCCCTGTATAAGTGGATCATCTGTCTAGCTTGTATGTTGACCAGGTAATTATGCAGCTACCTAGCTGCAGGCATTTTTGGGGTCCCCCAAAATCACAAAAATTCATGAATGTATTAATACAGTAATAAATTGAGTTTCACGATTAAATTAACTTGTATCTGTTCAACTTACTACTGTATCTAGTATACATAGTAACTTCTATACATACTATGACAATATCCAATAATTAATGTACGTATAATTAATGTTTAACCCTAATCTATATTAATAAAATTAGACTTTTGTCTGTACATTTCTTGGAATTCAAAAATTTTGCGATTTCTATCCGTTTCAAGCACCTGGGAATCCGGTGCGACTCATAAAAAAAAGTTTGTCTGCCTGTCGTTCTGTCATTCTGTCCGTGACGCTTTTTTAGTTCAAGCATCAGGTAAAAATGACTTAAGCGAATGATATGAAATTTGGTGGCATGCTAGGTGGTCACAACTTAAAACATAGGCGTCGAATTTTTAAAAAAATTTGATCGGATTTTGTGATTTTGCGAAAATCCTTTCAAACTGCTACACAATTAAACTGCTTAGAGAACCACCTGGCGGCTAAATTCAGAGTTAGTTTTCTTATCACAATAAACGGTGAGAGATAGAGGGGGGGGGAAATGTTACAAAATTGTGCTTTAACATCGATTAGACAAGGAAAGACACCTTACGCGTATTAACCCTTTGAGGCGCAACCCTTTCCCAATGCTGGAAAAAGGGCAGCCGTTGCCATCGCTCGACTTAACTACCAGCAAGATGGCGGACGATCGAAACGTTCATCGCGTGCCACAGATCTAGAGACCCTTTTTTGACGACAACTGGCTGTGCCGGCACAGCGCTGTCGTCAAAAAAAGGGTCTCTAGATCTGTGGCACGCGATGAACGTTTCGATCGTCCGCCATCTTGCTGGTACTTAAGTCGAGCGATGGCAACGGCTGCCCTTTTTTCAACATTGGACAATCTATCCGGCTGTTCTTCGCATTCTTCCATTTTTCAGCAGATGTCAGTGCTGTTAAAAATGATCGCGACCATTCTTTTACGGTAAATAACGGCTAAAAAGTAAAGAATTCTCGTGCAGCTCTGTCACCCGCAACTATTTTGTATAGAAATCCAATCTATTCTTCGTGACTGGAAACAGTCAAAACGTTAGAGTTGGGTGTTCCCAGAGCGGGATCACTGCGCCTTAAAGGGTTAATATGCTCATTAATGCTCACATTAAGGCTACAAATGAAACGCGTAAAACGTACATTTGCTTGGTCGTGTTCTCGAAACTCCACCTGCGTGGCATTATGTCAACACCTCTCAGATAAAGAAAGTCTAACAACTCCTTACGTCACCAATCTTTGACGACATCACTAAGCCTACATTTAAAAGTTTTTTTTTACAAAATAAAACTAACAAAAATTTCGGGTCAATTTAATGGTGAATAACAATATTGTTATGTTAGATAATAGAAAAAAAATATAATTTTACGAGAAATGGCAGTTTTTAACCATGGCTAATTAGATAATATAATAAGTAAATAGATGAGAATGAAGAATTTTGTATGAGAAAGGTACTTTAATTTTAATGTTTCATTTAAGATATTTTCTAATATTTGTAGCATTCACCAGAAATTTTAAAAGTGCAGTGTGAGTAGACTTCGTGCGATTACACGATCAACTGTAATCGATTACAAGAAATGATATGGATTACGATTACGATTACTAACAATTTCCAAAAAGATTATGACTAGTGAATATTAATTTAGTAAAATAACAGTAATCTTGATGTTAAAGAAATCAAATATCAAAAGAATTCTATAATAATGCAATTTTATCATAGCATTTTTGTAAAATTTGTAAAATATTATTTTAGGCATCGATTACAGTCGATTGTAATCATTGTATTCATTGTGGTTTCATTGTAATCGGCACGAAGTCTGATGTACAGCTCTTTGAGTGAGTACGCTTGCTTTGCACTGTGATAGAAGCAGTGTTTTGGCTTGCTTTTCAAAGCTGTTTTTAAAATGCTGTGTGTAAATTCTTGATTGCTAAGTCTTGAGAGACTGTTAGTGTTATCTCTCGTATATTTTCACTGAATTTTTGCTGTGAAAATGTTTTATTTTGTGTGAGAAATACAGCATTTGCGAGAGCTTTAGATCTAGGCGGACTGATAAAAGCACATTGCTGTCTGATTGTGCTTGTGAATTTTGTACAGCTGATTGTTCTACTAAGTTCTAGAAGCAATAAAGTTGTGTTCTATTCTGACAAACTATGTGAAAATTAAATTGCGATGACGTCGTTTTCGTAGGCCTAGTGATGACGTCAAAGCTTCAATTGTTAGGCTTTCTATATCTAGGAGGTTGTTGATTATACTCATTTATCCTTCAATGTCCAAGTATTTTTGCGTCAGCTACAGTACATTTATGAACACTGTTCGGCTATTCCGGGAGGCACATTGTGCAACATGGGCAGGGACGCAGAGATGGAGGGGGAGCAAGGTCAAATTCTCTCGGCCCTACCAAACGGAGGGGGCCTCCTTTTGCTATTCTATGTATCGAACTTCGTTAGTAAGTCATCTGGATAAGACGTAACTCCACGTATGACATAATCTTTCAGAAGTCCCGACTTTTTTAATGCGGCTTTTCACAGATTGTACTCCGATTATTGAGTCACCAGTTTTTCAACCAATCCGCTTAAGGCGCCACTTTTAAGAGTTCAATATGCAAATTCGGTCCCATTTCTTCGTCATGGTTATCTATACCAAAAGCACGAGATTTTGTTTGAGCACGACTCTCAGTATGCTTTCTTACAATGATTTGTTGCCTCACCGACAAATCGCGGAAAAACTTTGACCTTTTACCCGTATCTCGTACCGTTTCTGAGATAAAGAATGCTAACTCCGAACTTAGATACTAGATGGCGTTGTAAGTGGTTTCATTGTGTAGTGCAGAGTTACTTTATTATACTTGGATCTTGCTTTTATGATTGTAGCTCTCGCCGTTCTGAATTTATCGGAGGACAAAAGGAGTTTTGTGGACTCACTGCATATATAAGTTAAGTTATGATTAAAATAGACAAATAGCTATAAAACACGTAGTTCACAGAGAAAACTGCGAATTTTCGTCTTGTCCCGTCTCGTCCCGCAGGCATCTCAAGTAAAAATCAAGTCTCAGTGAATAAAGCTGAATGAAATTAATCTCTCAGTGAAATTAATCTCGCATTGATATTGTTATTCATTTTAAAATTGTACATTATTGTATCATGGTTAGCATGAAAAAAACTCTTCTCCAGTTACAATATAATACTAAGCGTAATTTTTACCCAAAGGGGCTAGAAGAATATGCTTGACTAAAATTTACCAAAAACGTCAGTGCAAATCAGCTACAATTCGATAACTTCATTTAACTGACGTACAGATTTAAAGACATAGTGACACTGCCAAGCTTTCTTCCGGAAAAAGACAATGGTAGTGGTTGTCGTAATTACTGTCGGACTTGTCTGCTTGTTATCATGAGCTCACTTATAAGTCCACGTCCATTAAAGTGAACAACTCAATGAATGTTTTTACTAGCACAGAGAAAGGTATTTTGTACATTAATCTTGAGTGGGAACCCTACATTTAAGCAATTGGCGTGGAGTAGAAGAGACCCTTAAGGTCCAAGAGGTCGGTTGCCAAAGAGAATTTAAAAAGGTACCAGATTAATCTCTTATGGTAAATTTTCAATCAAAATGCCTCGTAGAAGAGGCAAAATATCTTTTAAGACTTTCATCACTACACCGTTAATTTTAGAAACAAAAACCGCCGTTGGAAATTAATAACTTCTTGTGCAATAAAAAGCCCATCAAAAACAATGTACATAAATTCAATCATCATGAGATTCACACATACCTGTTTCAAATTCTTTTTAAATTCCCAATTCCGCTGTTGTCCAAGTAAGTAACACAAGAGGCTCGAGACTGGATTTCCTTGACTCTCTCTCACCCTCACACCAAAACTTACAAAATACTACTCCAATTTCCGCTCAAAAAGCTTAAATACTCGGTTACAAAATATTACTTCCGATTTCTTATAGTCGATATTAGGTCAGCTTTGTTGGCAACACTTAACTGTTTTTTTCTTCTGCGGGGCTTCTTTTTGTCCTGGCGGGCATTCTGCTCCGCTCGTGCTTGGATGGTTCTTTGTTGCTGCTCATAGAGATTCACCCTAGCATGCGATTAATTTAAGATGCTTCCTATGGGTACACAGGCTTTTGTTTTCCGTTTTTGCTGGGGGAAAGGAATGGTGTTATCTGAGACGCGGTGGTGTCTGGAACGGTTTCTGACGTGTCTGAGACGTTGAAATGAAAATGCTTCTTTTTTTTAAGACACGCGGTCGTAGAGACTGTCATGCAAATGAGCGATTAACCATGACCTTATGTACAACTTCATCATCGTAAACATACATATCGCGTTCTTTTTTAACACTTCTCAAATGAACCGGTGAGAATTAAAAGGTAATAACTCCACTTCTTTGTCGATTTTAAGCTGAGATAGCCATTTTTAGGTTGAAACACGAGACTCACAACTGAATGAAAGCATAGAAATATTCCCCCGTTTTCGATGGTAGATAAAAGACTGAATAATATACAAGATATCTCAAAAATTATTCTGCACTTCCCTTATGAATTTCCACCATTTTTTGATAACATCCTTCAACGGCCTACTGACTCTAATAAAAAAGTCGAAGACTATTACCATGTAGCCCTACTGATGGTGAGAAACTAGCGAAATTTGAAAATTTGGTTCTAGGTATCAGGGGCACATTTTTACAGTAAAAGTTTGCTAAACAATCCATGTTTCTATTTAAAATTTGCCATAAAACTAAAAACTTAAATGGAGTTTTAATGAAGTTCTATGCAAAATTTGAAATATTCGTAAATTCAAGTGAAATTTTTGTAAAAAATTACATTTACGCCACAATGTCTGTAAGCAATTTTAATAAATTTTTTAAATATTATATTTACAGTGCATAACTAGCACATCTATCTGTGTTATGAACCAAAAGATTTGCAAGAGTTCTAATACTCTAAAAGCACTTATTTTTGCGAGGCTTTAATTTTCGCGATTTTCGCGAGCCCGTCGTAATAGCGAAAATTAAATCCTCGCGAAATACTTTATTTTTCACTTCATAGAACAATAAAAAATCCGAAATGTTTCACTTAAATTTAATAATTTATTGCAAAGCTCTTTCTTGGCAAATTTCTTTCTTACTTGCCAAATTTCTTGAATATAAAACAATGCTACAACTAAAAGACTGCAGCTCACTCACTTAACAATATTTATACTAGCTTCTTTGAATCCATTCAAAATGGGTAGGGGGAGGGGGGAGAGAACGAACTTTTCGGACAAAAGGAAGTTTCTTAAAATGCCTTATGTAAAAGAAGTTCCATATTTAGGTACTTCTGGAATTTTTCAACCTTCGGTTCTATTCATATAAAATTCGCGAAATTTTCAGCTCGCGAAATCACTATCTTCATTTTCGCGAAAATTACGGCTCGCGAAAATAAGCGCTTTTACGGTAGTTATGAAAATATTTCAATTTTTACATGAAAACTTGGTATTTTCTGTAATAAAAAGCTTTTTTTTTTTTAATAAAAATGGTCATAAACTCAATTAACCATTTGAGGCGCAACCCTTTCCCAATGCTGAAAAAAGGGCAGCCGTTGCCATCGCTCGACTTAACTACCAGCAAGATGGCGGACGATCGAAATGTTCATCGTGTGCCACAGATCTAGAGACCCTTTTTTGACGACAGCTGGCTGTGCGGCACAGCCAGCTGTCGTCAAAAAAGGGTCTCTAGATCTGTGGCACGCGATGAACGTTTCGATCGTCCGCCATCTTGCTGGTAGTTATGTCGAGCGATGGCAACGGCTGCCTTTTTTCCAGCATTGGGCAATCTATTCAGCTGTTCTCGCAATCTTCCATTTTTCGGCAGATGTCAGTGCTGTTAAAAAGAATCGTGACCATTTTTTTACGGGAAATGAGGTGCTAAAAAGCAAAGGATTCTCGCTGAGCTATGTCACCCGCCACTATTTTTATAGAAATCCAATCTATTCTTCGTGACTGGCAACAGTCAAATCGTCAGAGTTTGGTGTGCCCAGAGCGGGATCACTGCGCGTTAAAGGGTTAAAAAAAATTATATTTTGCTTCATAAACACAGTTAGTAATGATCAAAATATCCTGGCAAAATTTCATATCAATATCTGAAACTTGTTATGAGATATGACATTTATCGTAAGGTAAATTTACGAAAAACACTCTTGTTCAGAAAACGCGGTTAATTTTAATACCGTACAAAACACTATACTTATGGTTCATTATTTCTTGTATAACAGCTTCCAGTTATCGTAGGAACAAAAATAAAATGGATTTGGAATTCTAATTGTTTGACATACAAAATGAACAAATAGAAAAAGTTCACAAAAATATCATTTCTATTCTTATTTCACTGTCTCTTTCTTCACTTATGAATCAATGGCTGTTGCGTATGGTTATATGGGAAACTTTTCCATGTTAGGTTTATTCTCCTAAAAATACTTTCCACAGTGTTAAGAAATAAAATTATCTGTTGAGTAGAAAAAGGAATAATTTTAGGACCTTCAGGTCAATGAAACGTGTTTAATGACGGAGAAAATGCATTTATATATGAGACGTCAGATATTTCAAGTAAAGTTTCAGAGTTAAGGCAGGTAATATGGTTTATTGAACATTACATTTAAGTTACAATTTAGAATGAGAAGAGGGGAGGGGAGACGGGTACAAGAATCAGCGTGGACTCATTAAACAGTTCCAGTGGCAGAAGTCCCCCGATTTTCGATGTGCGGGAGTATTTACGCTTACCACACCACGTGGTCTGCGAAGACACAACTCCTCCTCTCTCTTATCTCTGATCGAACCACACACATTTACCAACATGACCCGCATCCGGGCCTACAAGGGCGTGAGGACACGTGTACATCTAAAGAACTCAGAATCGACGGCCTGATGTCTGGCAAATAACAAAATAAATAAAACATAGCTCCAGAGCGCGCGTGGCAAGTATGACAGGAAAGTAAAACTTACAGTGAAAGTAGCCGCTTGAACAATACCCAAACTAGTAAAACCCAAATTACCTTTTTATACATTACATATATACTAACATTAGAACAAAAATAAAAGCACGAAACAGTTTTTTTTTGTGTTTTTCTGGAAGCAAGGAGAAGTTTATGGAATTATTCTCTTTTCTTCTCACCTATTCCAATGTATTAGAAAATAATTTACTATTTGACTGTATGTCCGTCAGTTCGAAATATGCTGGAGAACTCCATTGACCATTTAAAGATCCATCCCAGCGGTCACACTAGTGTCAATTCGACAATAAGAAAAGACGGCATTACTATTAAAACTTTATCTTTAAGTAGTAAATACATATCAAATAAGAAAACATTACTATAAGGGGTCACTACACCTGCGCCATGACATGACATTACAGTCACCATTACGGTACTGGTCCGGTGCCTTTATTGTTACTGACGAACGGCACATCCCATAAAGCCGGTACAGTGCTACGGCCTTTTCGGACTTTCGACAAGGCTCATCGGAGACCACTTTGGTTATGATCAAGTTACTTTTTGAAGTATCGTACAGGTGCAGGCAGTTAACGGCTGACCGGTACTCTGCCAGTACGTGTACGTGTTAGTTGGGATGCCAGAAATCAACCATCCACTCAAAAGCGTCTTTGCGACGATGGTACTGAACAGGTTACATATTTGTTTTGCATGAGTAAATCAGATCGCAAGTTTATCGATATAATCGATGCATTTTGCGTGATTTATCTTTCTTGTTGAATTTGGAAACGTTTCTAACCTGTGTGCTTGGCACTATTTGTCTTTCAGATTATTGTCAGTCTTTGTTTTAAGTAATTCAAAAATGAGAGTTGCGTCCGTTAGGAGAAAGTATTTGAAAAAGTGTCTCATGAAACACATTTAGTTTAGTTTGCAATGAACTTTTTAACACTTTTCCAACAATGCAGAAAAGTGTTGTAAGGGAATTTCAGTTTGTCTGTCTGTCCGTCCGTGCTCTAATTTACTTAAATATGCATCGATCACTGCGAAATTTATAGATGCTATTCTTTTGTAGTTTAACATGTACCCTATTGAAAAGGGTGTATGCATAATTTATACTTCTTACACAGGAGCGCTTAAAATAATTCCTGTACATTACAGTCTATAGCAGTTTAGCGACATTCATCCATTTGAAGCACAATTCAGTATGTAAATAAGCGATTACACCTGCTTACTCTTCATATAAAGGGTGTCAATAACATTTAAAGCTCTTTTACAGGGTCTCTCAAAACTACATTATTCGTGATGTACTTCTGTTTTGAGGTTATACTGAAATCTTGCCATGTTGGACGACGATAATCGCCAAACTTGGCACGAGGAAGGCTGTTGCGTCTGAAAGTGTTTTATAATCGATGCGTTTGACATGATTTCTCTCTATTGTTATTGATGTTTATATTACCGAAGTTTTCTCTTATCAGATTCTCCCGACAACATTACTCGGACGCTTAAAAGTGAAGTTAGATTAAAAATCGGTTTTCTTAATGTGTGACAGCTGCAAGCTTGGGAAATTTAAGTGCTGTATTCAAGAAGCATTTGAAAGGATTTTCTCTTCTTAAATGTCTCTTATAAAATATCAGTTTCACGTCATAAGTGAAACTGATATGACTTTTGTGTCATTTTTATAAAACCGTTCCTAATTTGAGACAAGCTCCTAATTTGAGAGGCATGGTTCGAAAAACTACATCAGGCACCGTGCATATTTTGTAATCTCAAGAGCTGCCAATGCTGTTTTTACGAATGAACACTTTCCTATGCTGTCGTTTCTTGCGTTCGTATTCCCTTGCATTTGCACATTGCCTTTTAGCGATTGAAATAACCATTTGAACAGAGGGTTAACGAACGTTTGTTTCAGTCACACTTATTACACCTGTGCGATGTTTACGAACATGGAGAGAGTAAAATCCGATGAAATAAAGATATCGTCTGCTGCAGCTAGCGTTCGGTTTGTATTCCAGAAATGAAAAATTTGCCTAAAGGAAAGTGCATGAAGGCAGTGCATGAAAATGAAGCCATTTTTTAGAGAAATAATTATATAACATTCTATAATATATTGGCGCGGATTAGTTTCAGAAAATGTAATTCATCATACTTAGACAGATAAGACATTGAAATTTTAAAATTGTTTATCAGAGAAACTCCCTGGATGAATTTTTTAAGAACCATACGCTGGTTTCAGTAAGTATAGTTTTATCAGAAAAATTAAATTGATTTCGAACAAAAATATTGAATATTTAAAGTGTTCTCTCATGGCCTATCTGTAACATTTTGTGGTCAGAGAGCTTTTCAGATTTTACACCCTCCTACATATGCATGCCTCCATAATACAGCTCCTACATAATTTTTAGCTATATTGTAAGCGGCTGAAAAAATATCTAATACGATTAGAAGAAAATTACTTCCATTACCATGCAAAATATCTCGAATGAAAATAGAAGAAAAATAGTTTCATTATAATCAATGTTTTTATAATTGCATTAGAGAAATTTTGTACCGTAATAACATTAGATGAAGGATTTTAAAATAAGGATCAAAAATGTTTGTAAAATAGTCAATCGTTTGTTCTAAAGCCTTGTAAACACAGGGGTGATTCTAAAAAGGTGGGTCACCAAACGTTAACGATAATCCATTACTCTTTTTTTTTTACACTGTAGTATATAAGCTTAGAATAGAGTATACAAACATAAAGACAGCAAGTGTTCAGGAAAATTACTAATTAAAACATTTGACTATCAGCTCTGTAGGCTACAAATTTTTGACATCTTTGCTCAATAGGTTACAGATTTCGGACATCTTTGATCTGTAGATTACAGATTTTGAACATTGTTGATCTTTTGGTTACTGGTTTTGAACATTAAATTTTTAAGATATGTGCATTAAAATATGTTAGTGGTTAAAAATGCATTAAGCAGGCTCTATATAATTGCATTTTGCTAATCAAATGTATAATATTTTCTTTCCTTCTTTTTTTTTAGATGTCTGGTATGTCTTTTGATAAAATGGTTTTCACGAGTCACATTTAAACAATATTATAAGCAAAGCGACATATATAATTTCAATTACACATGTTATATGCATTTAAATAATATTATAAGCAAAGCGACATATTTAATTTCAATTATACATGTTATATACATTTAAACAAATATTTTTGATCTCACATTGACTCATTAGAAGTATAGAACTTGCAGTATCTAACTAACTAAGAATTAACATATAAACTAAGAAAATGAAAAATAAACAGAAACAAATTTGTTGCTAAATAGCAATTAAATGGTTTTCTAGTCAAGTTTGCTTAAACAAATGAAGTTTTAAATGATGAAACCCTACAAAATATTATAGCGTTTGTCAATGCATTTTATTTAAAAATAAAATAAAAACTGTCTTGATTTAATTTTTAAAGAGTACCTTAAAAATTATGGGGCTTATCTCTGTGAATCTTATAAATAAAAATGAAATTCTGTTTGTTTGTTTGTTTGTTTGTTTGTTTGTTTGTTTATTTGTTTGTTTGTGGATTTGAGTTGTATACAAATCCACAAAAATGGACCTATCAGCCTGAAATTTTGCACAGATATGTAAAATAATATAGAATAAATCATAGTCCACTTTAAAACTTTGAAAGTACACCCGTTCCCGGAATTTAAGAGATTTTTTATGTTCTCCACGCAAAAAGCTTTCCGTAATTGTAACCCCTGTAGTGTAAAAAGTGTGGAAATAAGGATCGTGGTTGCCATGTGTGGCGATTTTGCCGAATAAGATGTTTTAAATTCTCAAAGTAAAAATAAAAGAATAATAATGATTTTTTTTTTGTTAGTTTATATTCGTAAGGTTATATTTTTTTTTATTATAATATCGTGTGCATGGGAAATCGGAGCAGGAATGAAATGTTTTATACGCAAAACAATAAGAATTGAAGATTTCCGAGGTTAATATGTTAAAATTTTTTAGTTTGGCGAAAAAATAAAATGGCTCAAATGCCGAGAAAGTGAGTTCTAGCGGTTTGCACAGTTTCCGGCTTGGCGAATTTACTGAGAGCTTAAGGAAACGGATTTTTGAAAACAAGTACAAAGGTTTTTATTAGAATACAGCGTTAAATTTTAATGATCCCTGCGAAAATAATGCAGTTATTAAGGGATTTCAAGCGATCTATCTTCAGCATTCTCGCGATTTTGAGGAGGATTCTAACGCTTGGCGCTATTTATCGTAATTTAATCGTCTGCTATTTGGGTTATGAATACACCTGCGTATAAGTTTTTGGAATTGTGCATTTTTCAGAGCAGCTTTTCTGCATCTAATGTATTACATCCAGAAAAAAGGATGTTAGAAATATCAAATTTTAATTTTGTTTAATCACACTCATGAATAATGATACACTTTCCAACTTAATGAAAGAAGGAACGAAAATAGGGGAAGACCCATGGATTATAACTCTTTTTATACATAGCACTTTAGTGCGTATTTAAAAAATCTGAAAGTGTGTCAGATTTTCTATGATTCTAGCGCTTGGCGCAATTTAATGAGAGGGTTATTTTTAAAAACAAGCGTAGGTTTATCTTATAAATAAAAAATGAAATTCTGTTTGTCAATTTGTTGATTTGGGTAGTATACAATTCTACAAAAATGGACCTGTCAGCCTGAAATTTTACACAGATATGTAAAATAATATAGAATAAATGATAGTCCACTTTAAAACTTTGAAACTCCACTTAAAAACGTTTTCCTCCTGAAGGGTTCCCTTAATTTCCGTTCCCGGAATTTAAGAGATTTTTTATGTTCTCCACGGAGAAAGCTTTACGTAATATTAACCCCTGTAGTGAAAAAAAGTGTGTGAAATAAGCATCTTGGTTGCCATGTGGGGCGATTTTGCCGAATAAAATGTTTTAAATTCTTAAAGTAAAAATAAAAGAAATAATAATGATTTTTTTAGGTTATTTTTTTAATTATAATATCGTGTGCGCATAAGAAATGAGCAGCAGGAATGAAATGTTTTATACGCAAAACAACGAGGATCGAAGATATCCGAGACTAATATGTAATTTTTTTTTAGTTTGGCGAAAAAATAAAAATGGCTGATAGGCCGATTTTTAGAGTGTGAGTTCTAGCGGTTTGCCACAGTTTTAGGCTTTTTGGCTCAATTTACTGAGAGCTTAAGGGAATAGCATTTTTGAAAACAAGTGTATAGGTTTTCTTAGAATACAGCATTAAATTTTAACTATCCGTGCAGAAATAATGCAGTTATTAGGGCATTTCAAGCGATGTAGCTTCAGAATTCTCGCCAATTGAGTACATTGATTTAACTTGGGGGAAATCCGCCAAATTTCAGAAAATTGAAATCTTCGCATTTAGTACATCGACGGTAACGATGAATAAAACATGTTATAGTTGATAATTTAAAAAATGCGGGCTGTATTAAGGGATTCCACTTTTCAAATAAATGCCTGGCGGTCGAACCATTTCCCATTTTGATTGCTGCTAAGTCAATGCTTCGAATGATTCCCTGAAAAAACTCTTGCAAATGGCGTATGCTGGCACTTTGGCGAGGCTTAGATTTGAAACTGGATTTTACTTGAGACTGGTATTTACGTATAATAAGACTGGTTATAGATAAAAATGAATGTTGGTATGTGTGTAGGAGGTTGAAAAACTCCAGCACCGTTTCACCGATCACCATGAAATTTGGTTCACCTAAATCATGGAGAAGGTTTTTATGCTATCGTTTTCCTCTAACTTTTCACTAGGTGGCACAGCAGAACGTCGAATTCTATTCCGTTTAGCCGTTTGCTATGCGAATATCGTCCCAACAAATTTCGATGAAATTTGGTACACGCGAATATTAGAACACGGAGAATATTTTTCACTATCCATTTGCTGTAACTTACCGCTAAATAGCGCTGCAACGCATCAACTTCTATACCGTTCGACTGATCGGCATAAAATTTTTTATACTTACACATTTGAGAACGAAGAATATATTCTAACTGCGTTACTTTTGATGTTACTCACCACCAGATGGCACTGCAATGCATTATTATTTTAACTCGCCACTAGATGACGCTGCAGCAGTCCAAATTTTTGACCATTCAAACGGTGGCTATGAAAATCAGTATACATAGCTATTTGAACAATGAGAATATTTCGGCGTTATCCATTTTGCTATAACTCGCCACATGACGGCGCTGTAGCAAATCATTACTTTAATTAACCACTAGATAGCCTGCAGTGTATCACTTCTTGACTGTGCGAATAATCGCTATGAAATAGGTATACATAGATATTTGAACACGGGGAAGAGTTTGGCACGATCCATTTTCCTATAACTTGACACTAGATGTCGCGTCAACACATGAACTTCAAGACTATTCAGCGATCGTCATGAAAATTCGTTATAACATCGATATCTGAATGCGAAGAAAGAATATTTTTGCCGTATCCGTTTTGCTAAAACTCGCCACTAGATTGTGCTACGCCGCCATCGC